>MDKF010291854.1:0-22895 GCA_026770625.1 Nicotiana glauca
CACTGAAGCATCCCTATCACAGACCAGAATAGTACCTGTAATAACAGCATCTGAGGACTCAGCCTCTGGCCTGGCGGGCAAAGCATAACACTGGGGCTGGGCCCCACCTCCCTGAACCATGTCTTTAGGACGATCGGCTGCTGGCTGACTTCTACCTCTACCGGTCCGAGCTCCACCTCTACGGTCTCTTCCTCCACCTCTATGATCCCTACCCCTATCTCTAGCTGGCTGGGCGAGCTGTGGATCACCTGGTGCCTGAATTATGGGGCGAGGACACTGCTGCTGAGAGCTACCGAGGCTCGAGGGAAAAATCTGACAATGTAACCGGGGTCACCACAACCATAACAAGCCCTTGTCTACTGAGAGTGCTGGCCCTGTCGACCTGAATGTCCTCCCCAGAAACTCTAAAGTGGAGGCGCACTGATGGGCTGCTAATCAGAATAATGCTTCTGAGAACCAACACCGCCTGGAGTACCATGAGAAACCTAGAGTGCTGACTGAAAGGGTCTTGGTGAATGGACTCTACCATAAGAATCCCTACCTCCAGACGAGGTACCACTGAACCTACAAGAATGACGAGGCCTCTTATCCAACATATGACCACCTCCTCGTGCAAGGGCCATCTCAACCCTGCAGGCCGCATTGGCCGCCTCCTGAAAAGAAATATCACTACCGGCTCCCATGGCCATCTGGAGACGGATCGGCTGAATCAATCCATCAATAAACCTCCGCACCCTCTCTCGCTCTATGGGGAGTATAACAATAGCATGGCGTGCCAAATCAATGAATCGAGTCTCATACTGTGTAACTGTCATGGAGCCCTGCTGGAGGTGCTCAAACTACCTGCGAAGTGCCTCCCATTGAGTGACTGGGAGAAACTTCTCCAAAAACAACTCTGCGAACTGATCCCATATTAATGCTGGAGACTCTGCTAGTCTAGATAGGCAATAGTCCCTCCACCAAGTCTTGGAGCCGGAAGGTTGCAAAATCGACCCCATTGATCTCCACAATACCCATGGTTATAAGGATCTCATGGCAGCTGAATAAGAAATCCTGTGGATCCTCTAATGAAGCACAGTTGAATGTGGTGGTGAAGAGCTTGGAGAACCGATCAAGTCTCCACAAAGAATCCAAAGACATAGCCGCTCCGTCGCCGGCCTGGGCTGCAATACCTGGCTAAGCTGTCACAACTGGCTGAACCACTGGGACATGAGCTTGGGGAGATACCTGCTCCGAAGTACGTGTAGCAGGAGTCTGAACCCCTCCTCCAGCCTGAGAAGTGGCTGGTGCTACTGGCAGCAAACCCGCTCTAGTGACACTCTCCATAAAGCCTGCCAATCTGACTAAAGCGTCCTGAAGATCTGGGTGACCATGACCCCTCCTGGGACCTGATCTGGGCCCACCGAAGCTGCTGGGGCTTGAACCTCCTCATCATAGTCAATATGAGGCTCCACCTCTGGGACTGCTACCCGGGGCTGAGCTCTGCCCCTGCCTCCGCCTCTGGCATGACCTCGGCCTCTGCCCCTCACAGGAGCTGCTGCTGGGGGCTCGGGCTGCTGCGCAGTAGAAGAGGAAGCACGTGTTCTCACCATATGCGAAAGAACAGAATGGAAAGACAACTAGTATTTGAGAAACAGAATCGCACGACGAGAAAGAATAGAAGTGAAACTTTTCCTAACTCCGTAGCCTCTGGGGGATAAATACAGACATCTCTGTACCGATCCCTCAGACTCTACCAAGTTCGTCCGTGAGTAGCGAGACTTATGTAAACTAGAGCTCTGATACCAACTTGTCATGACCTAGATTTCCCACCATCGGGAGTCATAATGGCACCTACTGTTGGAGCTAGGCAAGACAATCATTTAAACATATTCGGATAACAACACAACAATAATAAAATAACGAATCTTTAAATAAAAGAGGAAGTCTGTTAAAACATAAGTAACTAAAAATCCAAAATGCGGAAGTTTAATATTTCACTACCCAAGACTGGATTCGCTACCTCACGAACCACTAAAGAGTGCTACAAACAAGTCTGAATAGAAAATACATAATGTCTGTCTCGGTATAATGAAAACAAACTAAAGATATGGAAAAGGACTTCGGCCTGTGAATGCCAACTAGGCTACCTCATAAGTCCCTGGACTGAAGTCAGCTCCCGAGCAATACACTACTGCTGTGATCCAAAAGCTGCTCTGGTACCGTGATCTGTGCAAAAAGCAGAGAAGTGTAGCATCAAAACAACCGACCCTATGTGCTGGTAAGTGCCTGGCCTAACCCCGACGAAGTAGTGACGAGGCTAGACATGTCTACCAAATCATCCTGTGCAGTTCAATATATATATATATATATATATATATATATATGAAATAAAAGGAAAGAATACCGAAATTAAACAGTTAGAAAGTGAGGGAATCATGCTATGGGGGAGTACAATCCGGATATAAGGTCAACAACTTAAGTAAGAAACAGGGCAACAACAATAATTAACAAAAGCAGGAAAATCAACAGTTGCAAGGCATCAACCTTCGTGCTTTTACTCTCATTCTCACCAAAGCAATCAAATAAAATGCACGGCATCACCCTTCGTGCTTTCCCTCACATAAATCTCATTTCATGGCACGGAATGATCCTTCGTGCAATTATCATCAAATCAGAGCACGGAATGTCCCTCGTGCATAAACAATCAAAACATGGCATGAAATGACCCTTCGTGCAAATATAGTCAAAACATGGCGCGGAGTGACCCTTCGTGCAAATTTAATCAAAATATGGCACGAAATGACCCTTCGTGCAAATATAATCAAAACATGGCACGGAATGACCCTTCGTACAAATATAATCAGAACATGGCACGGAATGACTCTTCGTGCAAATATAATCAAAACATGGCACGGAATGACCCTTCGTGCAAATATAATCAAACATGGCACGGAATGACCCTTCGTGCATTATCACTCTTCCTCACCCAAACAACAATCACAGCCAAACAGGGCGAGGGGATAAACAAATGGTAAGAAATATCCCAGCAATGGAATTACATAATTAACGGCTAAATCCCGGCAGGGGAGAATAATCAATATACTCAAACCATTCCGGCAAGGGATTAATCATAATACCTTCTATTTCCTTCATTTCTTACACATTAGTCTTTTTATTGTTCGAGCCAACGCTCCAAAGAATCTACAATCCACAATCAATCCTCATACTCTTCACAATTCATAGGATTCATCAATTAACATGATAAAGTCATAACAATATCGGAATAAGTATAAACAAGGACCTACGGTCATAATTGACACCGGTGTATAGATACTCGTCACCATGCCTATACACCGTACTCGATCATTTAGCAATTAGCAATTAATAACACTCTAATCCTATTCCCTCAAGCTAAAGTTAGATCAAACACTTACCTCAAATGCTCCAAAAATCAATTCAAGCCTCTAGTATAGCTTTACCCCTCGAATTCACCACAAAACCGCTCGAATCTAGTCACAAATTACTTGAATGTATCAAGAAATGCTAATTGAATCAACTTGAATGGATGAAAATGAGTTTCCCAAAGTTTTACTCAAAAATTTCCAAAATGCCCCCGGGCCCACGTGGTCAAAACCCGGTTACCCATTCCCCTGCGAGTTCATATCTATGATTTATTTTGAAATTGGACTTCAAATTGAGGTCCAAATCTCCAATTTTAAGAAAACCTAGGTTCTACCCAAAATCCTCATTTTCACCCATGAAAAACCTTGATTCAAGATGAAAACATGATAAATGATGTTAAAGATTGAAGAAATTAAGTGAAAATCAACTTACAAATGGATCGGAGAAGGAAGGGTTCTTGAAAAATCGCCAATGGGTGTTTCGGTTTGAGAAATATGAAAAATGCGGCTTAAAATTGTCTAAGTATGAAAAATGCAAGCCTCAGTTATGGGAAATGTGAACATGGGTTCGCAATTGCGAACTCAGCAGACCTGGGAAATGCGACATCTGGGTTCGCATTTGCGAAAATTCTATCGCATTTGCGATCAGAGGCCTCTCGCATTTGCGAGCAAGGGCGTCGCATTTGCGACTATAGCCAGCTTTCCCATACTTCGAAATTGCGAATAAATGCTCGCATTTGCGAGCTCGTAATTGCGAAACTTCCCTTCGCATTTGTGAAAACCACATAAGCCAACATACCAGATTTTAAAAAAAATGAGAAATGCAATCCGATGCCTATCCAAAACTCTCCAGAGCCATCGGGGCTCCAAACCAATTATGCACACAATCTCAAAACATCCTACGGACTTACTCGCGCGATCAAATCGCCAAAATAACATTATATACATCGGATTAAGCCTCAAAACCATGATTTCTTTCAAATTTCATAAACTTTCAAATTTGGAACTTATAGTCCGAAACACGTCAAACGACGTCCGTTTTCAACCAAACTTTACAGATAGTGCTTAAATTATATATAAGACTTGTACCGGGCGGCAAAACAAAAATACGAGTCTGATACCATAGTCTTTTAATCAATTTTTCATTTCCAATTTCCTTAATTAATTTCAGAAAATAATTTCACAGAAAAATTCATTTCTCGGGCTTGGGACCTCGAAATTCGATTCCGGACACACATCCAAGTCCCATATTTTTCTACGGACCCTCTGGGACAGTCAAATCACGAGTCCGGATCCGTTTACCCAAAAAGTTGACCGAAATCAATATTATGCATATTAATATTAAAATTCACCATTTTTCACACAGAACTCATATATATGCTTTTCGGCTATGTGCCCGGAATGCGCATACAAATCGAGGCAACTAAAAATAAGGTTTTCAAGGCCTCGGGAGCACGGAATTAAAGAAAAAAATAGGTGATGACCCTTTGGGTCGTCACATTTACAAAACCAAATAAAAGTTTATTTACATATATAATAAAGTAAACATACATGCTGGAGAAAGAAACATTACAAAAACAGTCAATATTAAAAAAAAAGTTGTTTCTTTTTTCTTCTTGAAGAATATTTGTTTGAAGAATCAATTTGCATAAATGGGCATCAAACAAATAACAAAACTTTGGCTATACAATTGCCATCAATAATTTCAATTTAGTACATTCAAGGAATTAAAGGGTATAAGCTGAAACTCTTTCATTTAGCTGTAGTCAAACCAATATTGCAAGGGTATAATATTTTTTTCATCGAAGAATATTAATTTTGAATCATTAGATTATGTGAAAGGTTTTTTTCTAAAACTCAACAAGAGATAAATTGGTTTCTAATTGATAGTTTCTATAGCAACTTTTAAGTGTAACGAAGAGTATATATAAAGAAAAAATTGGTATGACGTGAAATATATATTTTTTTAAATGTAAACAAATTATTCCAAAAAAACTCTTTACTTTTTTTAATTCAAAGATAATAAAAAGATAAGATATTTTTGAACACTAGTAGAGAGTTTTAAAATTACTATAATAGAAGTTATATCATGGATAAACTCAAAAAATTAAAATCTTATGGAGTATTTACATAATATCCAGCCATATTTATTATTTTCTTTTTATAGCTAATATAAATAGATGATATACCGACAACACACGATTATACACATATTATAGATGGATTATATATAAATTACACATCATTCAATTTTTTAAGTTAAGTGGTCGAGTGAGCACCTATTTAGGCTGATCAGATAAAGCCAAAAGAAAAATATAAAATAATTTCAACCAAAGACTAAAAATATAATTAAAGTCCATATGTAGGCAATTTTTATTAAAACTCATCCTTTTATAGTGAAATAAATTAATTTTTTTGTAATAAAAGAAATAGTAACATAAAAATAAGATGCAACAAAATAAATATTGAGAAAAATGTTAGAAAGAGCTAAAAACGAAAAATAAAAGATGATAAAAAATTTCTTCTTATGTTTCATCTTTGTTGAATATAAAAAATTTGAAAGTTAATCTCATCGATTTCAAATATTTTTTTTTCAACTCAAATACATAGATTGTAAGATAAGAATATCTTCGAATATTTTTTTTAATTTACATTATCTATCATTTTTAAAAAATCACTATTACTAACAAACTCATATGATATTCGAATTTGAAATGGAATGCAATTGGAGTAGTTTGCGCTCAGGTTAAGCCACGTATTGTCACGACCCATTTCCCTAATAGGTCATGAAGGCACCCAACACTATTTGCCGGGCAAGCCAAGTGCGGAAGACATTTCTAACCTTTTATATTAATGCTAACAAAATTTTAGTGAGATAATTAAATTGAATTCAAGCCGAAAAGGATGGATAATGTAAGTGGCATAATAATACAACCCCAAAAATAAGTCTACCAATGTGTGTGTGCCAAGACCTGGTGTCACAGGTACGGGCATCTAGTAGAATATACAAAAGAATATCTCTATCCTACTATCTGAGGTAAAGAAAGAGAACAAAAGTAAAAGAAGACTCCATCTGGCTACTGAGTAGCATAGGAAGGAAGTAGCTTACCGTGGAAGTCTTTGCCGCAAGCTCAAGGGCGCGCATCGGATCGGTAACCAGATTTATATGCCTCAAATCCTGTACAATTAAGTACAGAAGTGTAGTATGAGTACATAAATAATATGTACCCGGTGAGTATCCCGTCTAATCTCGAAGAGGTAGAGATGAGAGGTCGACTTGATACTTACTAGGGTCAAGATAGTATCATAATGATGTGCTATGCTAAGCATAAAAATCTCCAATAATTAACAGGTAATAATGAAAAGCAATAACAATGTTCTTGACCATATTTCAGTTGTTACTTATAGTCCAAATACTTATCAAGTAAGCATGTCATGTCTAAGCTTTACCATATATATCTATATATCATACGCAATCATGCCGAGGTTGACAGCCCGCTCCAACAGAAAATAAATTATGCACTGCTGAGGGTCGAATGACACGAACCATAGATGCATCTATTTCACTGAGGCGATCGGATTGATCCATAAATATCAAGAATGCACACAAAGTCTCATTTATATACAAGGAATCTCTTACAGGGTTCAACAAGTTCATATGTTCACTTTTTGTTCGTCTCAGGTCTCTAGTATGTCATAAATGATCATGTTGGCAATTTAAATAAAAGATATATCCAAATTTGGCACGATGTGGGTCCTAAACTACCCAAAAGCTTAATATCATAGTAGCTACACATGGACTCTCTTCACCTAGTACGTATGTAGCCCCCGCATTTAGTAGCAAATACTCATTTATTATACCTATGGGGACAATTCCCTATTACAAGGTTATAAAGGAGACTCACCTCGCTCAAAAGTGCACCTCCAATTACCAAGAATGAGCCCAAGTCCTTACTTCGAAGCCGAACAATCCCAAACTAGATAAACGGAGTAAGAACTAATTAATATAAGCTCACAAGATCAATTCCTAGCTATTTAAGCAATTCACCAACCATTTACATGAATTTCCTAAATTTCAACCCAGGGCCACGTGCCCGGATTCTGAGATTTTTCGAAGGAAATTGTTCTCTACAACCTAAGGATCAATAATATATGATTTCTAGTCCATTTCATAATAAATTTCATGATTAAATCTTAGTTTTATTAAAACCCTAGGTCTAGCTCTAACCCTTTGATTTTACCTAATTTTTAGTGTTTAATCAACTTAATATACATGTATTTAAACTAATAATGAATGGAAGTAACTTACCTTGAAGTGCTATGTTGAAATCCTCTCTTTGGAAGCCCCCAAATCGCCTAAGTGTGGTGTAGAAATGAAATAAATGGCCTTTGAGTTCAAATTAAATGAACTCACTGCCCAGCAATTTCCGCTCCTGCGGTGCGATGACCGCTTCTACAGAAACCGCTTTTGCAGATCTGGGCTCGCTTCTGCCGTTCTGGACCAATATGGCTAGACCGCTTCTGCGGTCTAAGTCCCGTTTAAGCGGAACCGCTTCTACGGTTTTTGCCGCTTCTGTGGTTTCCCTAGGCCTGGCCCTTGGCCGCTTCTACGATCTTTTGACCGCATCTACTGTCCAACAACCGCATATGCAGTTATGATAGAAGCATCAATTCTTCAGCTATTCCTCAATTTTCCCACATCGCTCAAACCTCGCTCGTTTGATGCTCGGGGCCCCCGAGCCCCGCGCGAACATATCGATAAGTTTGAAATCACGAGGCGGACCTACTTGAACCCTCGGAACACTCAAAACAACGCAAAATCTTGGAATCACCCCTAAAACCAAATGGATCAAACTATTGAACTTCAAGTTCTTAATTCTCTTCTAACGGGTCAAAACGCCCTTAGACTACTCGGATTGGCACCAAATTTTATGGGCAAGTCTTAAACAACATTACGGACCTGTACCAAGCTTCAGAACCAAAATCCGAGCCCGATACCTAGGGAATCAATGATTACTTAGTTTCTTTAATTCTTTAAAACTCCAATTTAACAATTTTTAAATAAAAATTCATTACTCGGGCTTGGGACCTCGGAATTCGATTCCGATTATATGCCCAGGTCCTATATTTTCCCATGGACCTTCCGGGATCGTCAAATCACATTCGGGTCCTTTTTCCCAAAAAATTGACCGAAGTCAAACTTGGTCTTTTAAAAAAATCTTAAAAAAGCAAATGGACATATTTTTACACAAAACTCTTCCAACTCCTGAACCAACCATCCCCGCAAGTTATATGTTAGCTAACACAAGCGCGGGAAGTTTTATTTAAGGGAACGGGGTTCTAAAATGCAAAACGACCAGTCGGGTCGTTACACGTATGGTGTCGAAAAATAAACCACTTGAAAATTTTAAGACAATATATGCAATATTTTGTAATAATAATAATCAACTAATCTAACATTTAATGATTCAAAGAACAATTTTTTTTATATATATAGGGTATTAAAAATTTAAATTTTGGGGCTAGAGATATCGATAAACTTAAAGTGGAGTTATACTATAATAAATCCGGTCAAATAATTATTTAAACATTTAGATAGCCGATTAAAGTAAATTTTAAATTAAGGATAACATCTTCACTTGCATCATTATAAAGATAATCATATTGTAATATATATATATATATATATATATATATATATATATATAAAGTTTTAGAACTTGAAATTGTAAAATAGAAATATTTTGGAAAGATATAATCATACCAAATAAGAGTTCAAGTCATAGTATAAGAGTCACCTCGTAATCAAAGAATCATTTATATCGTGTCAACCTTTGTGCTTTGCCATAGATATGAATTATTATTTCACTTCGTGGCTATTTTTAGGTTCCAATAGCGCGTCATTTATATCTTGAGCTCTAGCACGTCGTTCAGTAGTCTGAGGTCATGAGCAGCTTCACTTCAGGTATTATGACTTGTATGCATGGTTAGAATTGAATTCCGGGAAGTTTGGAATCGATCTGGAGAGAGAATTCTCATTTCGGAAGCCTTAAAGTTGACAGAATTGACTAAGATTAGATTTTTGGGTAAACGGCCTTGAAATCGGGATTCGGAGGTTCCAGCAGGTCCTTATGATGATTTTAGACTTGGGCGTATATCTGGATCGGATTTTCGAAGACCCGAGAACATTTTGGCGCCTATTGTGGGAGTTAGCATTCTTACAAGAATTTCATAAGTTTGGGTTGAAGTGCATTTCAGTGTTATCAAGGTCCGTTTGGGATTCCGAGTCTGGGAATAGCTCCGTATGGTGATTCTGGTGTTGGGAGTGTAATCAGAAGTGAATTCAGAGGTCCGTGGGTCATTTTGGAGTCATTTGGCTAAAGATAGAAATTTAAAGGTTTTTGGGAAGTTTGACCGATAGTTGACTTTTTGATATCGGGGTTGGATTCTAATTCCGGAAGTTGAAATAGGTCTGTAATGTCAAATATGAATTTTATGCAAAATTTGAGGTTAATCAGACGTGATTTGATAGGTTTAACACTTAAAACAGAAGTTTGAAATCTTAAAGTTTATTAAGCTTGAATTGGAGTGTGATTCATGGTTTTAGCGTAGTTTAATGCGATTTGAGGCTTCGAGCAAGTTCGAGTTATGTTTCTAGACTTGTGCGAGTGTTTGGTTTGGAGCCCCAGGGGCTCGGGTGAGATTCAAGATAGTTTGGAGTGATTTGCTAAGAAATGGGACTGTTGTTACTGGTATGGCCGCATTTGCGATGTTTTGGTCGAAATGAGACTGCCACATTTGCGAAGGTAGGCTCGCATTTGCGAACCTGGAGCTGCTGAGGGATGATCGCATTTGCGAGGGGGTCATCGCAATTGCGATGATATCCTCTTCGCATTTGCGGGTCTTTTGTCTCAAATGCGACGATGTCAGGGGGAGCGGGATTCGCATTTACGAGGCTTTTATCGCATTTGCGACCCTCACATTTGCGAACCTGGTGTCGCAAATGCGGCATCAGAGGCCTGTGTCCAGCTATTAATTTCTAGACTTAGGTCATTTAGCTCATTTCCTTTCATCTCTTGGACGATTTTTGGAGCTCTTGGAAGAGGGTTTTCACCTAGCACTTTGAGGTAAGTAATTTCTACATAACATGAGTTAAATATATAGATTATGAGTAAATTAACATGTGAAGATTAGGAAAAATCAAGTGTTTAGATGAAAAACCTAGAGTTAGAAAAAAAACAAGATTTAACCACGAAATATGTGATGGAATGAAGTAGAAATTATATATTATTGATCCTTAGGCTATGGCTAATGTCAACACCCAAAATCCACCTAGGATCATGATGGCGCCGGACACCACTGTCAGGCAAGTTAACCAAAATACTTATTTAAATTCTCGTTTTAATTGAAATCTATAATTTTCCTCCAAATTTTCCAATAAAAGATAATCGATTAAATTTAAATTAAATGACAAACAGTTAATACAAAATACTTCGTAACTAACCCAGAACCCGGTGTCACAAATGCATGAGCAATCTCTAACAATTTGAATAAGGTACAACAGCTCTCTGGAACACAAAGGGGATAGAAAATAAATAAAATTTCGAGGGAGACTATACTAGATGCGGGTCGCCTCGAGGAAATATAGCTCGCTTAGTCTCCGGGGTCGCCCGTGCTGTAGGCCAGTGGAAATACCTATATCTGTGCAACAAAATGCACACCAAGTGTAGAATGAGTATGAAAATAACGTGTACTCAGTAAGTATCCCGCCTAATCTCGAAGAAGTAGAGACGAGATGGCAACTTCGACACTTACTAATGGTCAAATAATAATATTATTAAAGTGATGACTCACGAATTTATTAAGGACAACATTAGATTCAAATGAATTACTAAACAGGTAAAAGTTTCTTTTTATAAAAAGCTCCGGATTCACAATCCATTAATTAACAATTATCTCAAGTCGAGGAGAGCAGATGGCAATATCAATAAATCTCAAGGCAAGTAATACAAGCATGCGCAACTCATGCCGAGGTCGTACGGCCCGATCCAACATAAATGTAAATTGTGTACTGCCGAGGGTCGAGTGGAACGAACCATAGATGCATCTATTAACCCACTCACGAATCATACATGCGACACGGTCAAATTTAAATAAACAAAACCCTACTCACGTACCATACATACGACGCAGTTACACATAGAAATACAAGCTCAAACAACAAATTAAGAGTTATCAGGGAACATTTATCTAAATAAAAGCCAATCCTATTTTAATGATTTAAGAAAATGAAGTTTATTCCTCTTAGAAATTCATTTACCAATTCAATAAGATTTAAGAAATTCAATCGTCAAAGATCACAAATATTCCAAGTATAACATGCTTTTGGGTCCTAGACTACCCAGACTTACACATATCAGTAGCTACGCACGGGCTCTCGTCACCTCGTGCGTACGTAGCCCCCACAAATAGGAGCATATAACCAATTATTTCAACTATAGGGACAATTCTCTCGTACAAGGATAGAAAGGAGACTCACCTCGCTCCGAAGATCCATAACCGACATTCCACGCTCATCTGAAGACTTGAATCAATGCCAAATACTCCAAAACTGTCCAATGATTATGCAAATTCATTAATATACAATAAACTACTCACATTACTCCAATTTATAACAATTCCTAACCCCGATCGTAAAGTTGACAAAATCACCGTTGGGCCCACGTGCCTGAATTCCAAAATTTTTTGAAGATTAAGCTTGCACATGACTCCATGAACTCATATATATAATTTACTCTCAATTTCATACACAAAATCGTGGTTGAATTCCCAGAATATCAATTTTTTCTAGGTTTTCCTCAAACCCCCAAGTTTCTACCAATTTACATGCTAAAATCCATACATAACTGATATATTTAACTCAAGATAGGTGGGATTAGCTTACCTTGTCGTTGATGATGAAAATCCCCTCTTGAAACCCTATAAGAATCGCCCAAGCCAAGAAAATATGAGAGAAAATGGCCAAATCCCGATTTTTAAAACACTCTCTGCCTCCAGCACTTTCCGCACCTGCGGTCCCTTGACCGCTTCTGCAGTACCAGTTTTGCAGTTTCCTCCAGGCTCCCCTTTTCCGCTTCTGCGCCTCGTCCACCGTAGGTGCGGTCCCGCTTCTGCAGCTCCATGACCGCATCTGCGATCTCTTCACTCCTGGACAAAATCGCATCTGCGGCTCTCCTGGCCGCTTCTGCGGCTCCGCACCTTTGGCCCAAATTTCGCAGGTGCGGTTGTATCAGCAACCAGCAGCTTCAGCCCTTTCAAAATCCCATTTTCGATCTGTTAACCACCCGGAATCCACCCGAGGCCCCCGGGACCCCATCCAATCATACCAACTAGTACAAAACATATTACGGACTCGCTCGAGGCCTCAAATCATAACGAACAATGCTAAAACCACGGATCGACCTCCAATCCAAGCTTTATAAACTTTAGAATCTCAAACTTGTACTTTCGGTGTTTAAACCTATCAAATCACGTCCGATTGACTTCAAATTTTGCGCACAAGTCATATTCGACATTACAGACCTACTCCAACTTTCAAAATCGGATTCTGACCCAAATATCAAAAAGTCCACCTCCGGTCAAACCACCTAAAAACCTTCAAATTTCTATCCTTAGCCAAATGGCTCCAAAATGCTCCCCGAACATCCGAATTCACTTCCGATTGTGCTCTCAACTCCAGAATCACCGTACGGAGCTACTCCCATATTTGAATCCCAAACGTACATCAATAACACTAAAATGCACTTCAACCCAAACTTATGAAATTTTCTCCAAAATGCTAACTTCCATAATAGGCGCCAAAATGCTCCTGGGTCATCCAAAGCCCAATTCGAGTATACGCCCAAGTCTGAAATCATTATACAAACCTACTTGAACCTTCAGATACTAATTTCGAGGTCATTTACTCTGAGATTCCATCCAAGTCAATTTTCTCAACTTAAAGCTTCAAAAATGAGAATTTCCTCTCCAAGTCAACTTCGAACTTCCCGAAATTTAATTCCGACCATGTGTACAAGTCGTAATGCCTGAATTGAAGTTGCTCATGGCCTCGAACTTCTGAACAATGTGCTAGGTCTCAAAACAACCGGTCGGGTCATTATAGGTAACAACTTTCTTCAAAAATTTCCAGAATCCGGGCACGTGGGCCCGGGGATGAATTTTAGGAACCTTGCATTTAGGGTTGGAAAATTGGTTTAATAATTAGAATATGAACTTTTGAGCTTGTATTGACTAGTTCTTACTCTATTTGAATAGTTTTGGATCGATTGGCTCCAATTTGGAGGTTTGAGCGCGTTCTTGAATTGGGATATAGGCATTAGAGCGAGGTGAGTCTCGTTTCTAATCTTGTAAGAGAGAATTATCCCCATAGGTGAATTAATTGAATATGTGCTGCTAATTGTGGGGGATACGTATGCACGAGGTGACGAGAGTCCGTGCGTAGCTACTATTATGCTTATGTCCTGGTAGTCTAGGACCCAAAAGTATGCTTACTTGTAATAAATGCGACCTTATTGATAGTTTAAATTGCTTAAATCATATCGAAGTGGCAAATGATTTTCTAAAAGAGAAAACTTCATTTTCATGGCTTGTAAAAAGGGAAATTTACGCCTCCTTTAATAATTGTCTCCTCGATGAATGTCTTGAATGACTATTTGAGTATGTGTTTCTATGTGTACCTGCGTCACATGTATGATTCGTGAGCAAGGTGATTGTTTATTTATGTTTGGCCGTGTCACGTGTATGATTCGCGAGCAGGGTAATAGATGCATCTATGGTTCGCGCCATTCAACCCTCTGGCACTGCACAGTATACCTGTTAATCGGGCTGGGCTGACCCATTTTCAGCCTGGTTCGGCCTGGATCAGCCCGGTTTAGCTCGACACTGTAGCATATAAGCGGGCTAGGATGGGTTGGACGGGGGGTGGGTTTTAGACGAACACATTTTGGATATCGGTGCATCGGAATCCGTTAAGCCCGCTAACCCGTTAACGGGTTATAAATGGGCTGCATCCCGGTTCAGCCTGTTAATGAGTTAATTTTTTTTTAATTTGTGTACATTGCTAAAAAAAATTTAATTAAAAAAAAAATTTAGCACAGCCTGCCCGAACCCGGATGGGCCCACAAAAACCTGCAAATTCCTAGCCCGTTATCCCCAATCCGCTAACCAACCCGGTCAACGGGTTGGTTTTTTTTTGTTCAGCCCGTTCCAGCTCGCCTATTAAACACCTCTAGTGCACAGTTTAAATATTTTTGATCAAGTCATACGTCCTCGGCATGATTTGCGCATGCTTGTATTCCTTGCCTTAAAATTTATTAAAGTGATATTGCTTCTTCGCGGTTTGAGAATAAAAGTATAAATGATGAAAAGGGATTTGGTAATTTCCTATAAAAGAAAGAATTTCTTACTTTCTTCACTTTATTGAATTACAATCATGCTTATATAAATCCTCAATTTGTTATATTATCGATTTATCATTATTGGACCACTAGTAAGTGTCGAAATCGACCTCTCGTCTATACTACTTCGAGATTAGGCGGGATACTTACTGAGTACATGTTGTTTTTGTACTCATGCTCTACATGTTGTGCATTTTGTTGCACAAGTACATGTATTTCTAGCGGCCTACTGGGCGTAGCAGCATGGATGATACGGAGACTAGGTGAGCTGCATTTCTCGAGGCGACCCGCAGCCAGTATAGTCTCTGTCCAATTTGTATTTCGGACAGTGATTGTACTTTATCTGATCCTCTTAGTAATTGCTCATGCACTTGTGACACCGGATTTTGGGATGTCTATGGGATTATTCAGTATTTGAAATTGTTAAAGATATTTTTATTTATTCAGTGGAACTTATTCTTTATTGTTTAAATATATAAAAGAAGTAAATTCAGAGTTATCTATAACAAGAAGTTACTAATTAATTAGTGTTGGCTTTCCTGACAATGGTGACCGGCGCTTCACGACCCTTAGTGGATTTTGGGTCGTGACAAGTGCAAAAATAAAATTATCTCTACGAGAATTGAGAAAATATTAGTCCTTTTTCATGTATTGTTTCTTACTTAATATCTAACGATTATTTATAATTATTTAAAAAGGTTTAAACGTTAAGGTTATCTACATAAAATTCAAATAACTCAGATATTTAATATGGTTAATGTCAAATATCAAAATGGAGTAAAAAAATTCACTAGCTAAAGAATCTTTTATATTTTTAAATAGCCAACTAAAATGAGTTTTGAATTAAGAATAATATTGTGATGACCCAAACGGTCATCACTTGTTTTAAATCAAATTCTATGTTTCCGTGGCCTTGAAAACCTCATTTAGAGTCGCTTCGATTTGTGTGCACAGTCCGAGCGCATAGCCGAAAAACTTAAATATGAAAATCTATGAAAGATGGTAAAATTTGGCTATAAGATGAGTTAATTTGACTTCGGTCAACATTTTGGATAAACGGACCCGGACCCTTAATTTGACGGTCCCAGAGGGTCCGTAAGAAATATGGGACTTGGTGTATGCCTAGAATCGAGTTCCGAGGTTCCGAGCCCGAGAAATAAATTTTTACAGGAAATTATTTTCTGAAATTATTAATGAAATTTGATTAGAACGTGTTGGTATTGGGCCCGTATTTTGGTTCCGGTGTCTAGTACAGGTCTTATCTATGATTTAAGTCATTTTTGTAAAGTTTGGTGAAAAACGGACGTCGTTTGGCATAATTCGAACCTAAATTGCTATAGTTGATGTTTAAGAAGTTTGAGAAAAATGCTTTGATTTTGAGGTTTAATTTGTTGATAATGATATTATTTTGGCGATTTGATCGCATAGATAAGTTCGTATGATGTTGTTGAGTTAGAACGTATGTTTGGTTTGGAGTTCCGAGGGCTCGGGTAAGTTTCGGGTAGGTTCCAGAAGGTCTTAGGTTTAAAAACATAAATTTGCAGGTTCAGAGAAATTTTAGCTCTCTAAACTCGCTAGTGCGGTCCGCGAAAAATCGTGTGCGACCGCGGTGGGGGGACAGCCCGATGTGCGGTCGACTTGGTGCGGTGCGCGATGAAGGGCTGTGCGGCCGCAGTCGACTCTATATGGTTTGCGCAGGATCACTAGGCTGTAGTATCCTCAGGAAGGGTTGTGCTGCCGCAGTCCATTTTGTGCGGTCCGTGCAGGGGTCTGAGAGGGGTATAAATAGACGGGATTTTCATTCATTTAGCATTTTTCAAAACCTCAAAAATATAAGAGGCAATTTTCCAAACAACCTTTCTTCTCCAAAACAATTGTAAGTCGTTTCTAACTAGATTTCTTCACTCCTTAACATCTTTTAACATGATTCCAACTTAAAATCAATGATTTTCATGGGAGAAATTTTGGTGTTTGAGGTAGAACCTAGGTTTTTCAAAATTTGGGGATTTAGACCTTGATTTGAGGTCTGATTTCAAAACAAATTATATATTTGAGTTCGTGGGGGAATGAGTAATCGGGTTTTGGTTCGAAACTCGAGATTTGACCACGTGGGCCCGGGGGCAATTTTTGACTTTTTGGGTAAAACTTTGAAAAACTCATTTTCATGCATTGGGGTTGATTCATTTTGCATTTATTGATGTAATTAAGTAATTTGTGATTAGATACGAGCAAATTGGCGGTGGAACCAAGGGGTAAAGCTATAATTGAAACTTGAGTTGTGTTCGAGGCATTGAGGTAAGTCTCTGGTCTAACCTTAGCTTGAGGGATTAGGAATTGTGTCCTATTTCTAATTGCTTCTTGTTGAGTACGGCGTATAGGTATGGTGACGAGTATCTATACGTTGTTGTCGAGCATGATCGTGAGTCTTAAATTGACAGATATTGTGTTCTTAAATGTTACTACGGATGCTCTAATTGATGATTCATGATATTTAGCAAAGATTTGGTTTATCCTCGTGGATTTTATTTATGAGTTAGTATTGGTACTGATTTGACTGAGTAGGAGTTGAGCTAGGATTGGTTATAGCTGATTCTCCCTTGCCGGGATGGCTGATTTGATATTATTGTTTCCTTGCCGGGGAATTATTATGTTGCTTTATTTCTCTTGCCAGGATTATATTGTGATTTTGTGTTGGCTTGAAATGGGAGCGGGTGGTACGCCTACCACAAGTTATAGTGAAATGGGAGCGGGTGGTACGCCTACCATGATTTATGATGAAATGGGAGCGGGTGATACGCCTACCACGAGTTATGATGAAATGGGAGCGGGTGGTATGCCTACCACAAGATATAAGAAATGGGATCGGGTTGCATGCCTACAGCGATATGTGAACTGAAAGTGAAATCTGTCTTTATTTTTCTTATCCGTGTTAGAAGTTGAATTTTTTTGTTTCTTTATTATTTTCTTGAGATTCTGTTTTATCTGCTATCCCGAAGCATGTTTTCCCTTCCCAACTTTACTAGTATGTTCCATTTACCTTTCCGCTGTATACGCATATATAACTACATAGGTTTATCTGAAGTCTGGTCCTAGCCTCGTCACTACCTCACCGGGGTTAGGCCAGGCACTTACCAGCACATGGGGTCGGTTATGCTAATACTACAGTCTACACTTTGTGCAGACACCGGAGTAGCACTTGGTTAGCAGCAGTAATGGAGCCAGCCTTTAGTCCACCGAGACTCCGAGGTAGCCCTGGTGGCGTCCGCAGGCCCGACGTCTCTTCTATCAGTTTTTATCTTCTGTTATCATTTGTACTCGAGACAGACTATGTTCTTTTCTTTCAAACCCTTATTTGTAGTAATCATAGACAATTCGTGAGTTTTGTGACACCAGTTATTAGGTAGAGGCATATGTTGATTTCTGTATCGTTTGGCTTATTTTTTCTATGTCTTCCGTTTTAATTTTATTTTCCGTTGCTAATTAAACATTTATCACCTGTTAATATGATTTGTACAAAGGATTAAAAACAAAAGAGTTTAAAGATTTTAAGTTTGTGGCTTGCATAGCTTCTACGAGGAGCTCCATCACGACCCACGAGGGTGGGAAATCCAGGTCGTGACAAGTTGGTATTAGAGCTCTAGGTTATATAGGTCTCACAATTCATGGACAAGCTTAGTAGAGTCTGAGGGATCAATATGGAGACGTCTGTATTTATTCCCAGAGGCTACAGAGTTGGGAAAAAACTTCACATTTGTTCTTTCTTATTGTGCGGTTCTGTTTCTCAATGCTAATTGAATTTCTACTCTGTTTTTTCGCAGATGGAGAAAACACGCGCTTCCTCATCTATCGATCAGCAGTCCGATCCCCCAGCATCTCCCACGAGGGGCAGAGGGCGAGGCCGAGGCTGAGGCTGTACTAGAGGCTGAGGCTGAGGCAGAGCTCAACCTAGGGCAGCAGCACCCGTAGCGGAGCCTTAGGTTGATTTTGATGACGAGGTTCCAGCCCCTGCAGTTCCGGTGGGCCCAGCTCAGGGGAGTTTATTGCGACCCCAGTTCTTCAGGATGCTCTGGTTCGATTAGTGGGCCTCATGGAGAGTGTCACCCGAGCAGGCTTGCTTCCTGTAGCACCAGTTGTCTCTCAGGCTGGAGGATGGGCTAAGACTCCTGCTACTCGCACTCTGGAGCAGGTAGCTCTCCAAATTTTGGCTCCAGCAGCTCAGCCAGTTAGAGTGGTTCAATCGAGTATGGTATCTCATACTGGCGATGGTGCAGCCATGTCTACCGATGCTTTATGGAGATTGGACAGGTTCACTAAGCTCTTCACTACCACCTTCAGCAGTGCATCTACCGAGGATCCCCAGGATTATCTGGACAGTTGTCACGAGGTTCTTCAGAATATGGGGATTGTTGAGACCAATAGGGTTGATTTCGCTACATTTCGCTTGTCTGGATCTGCAAAGACTTAGTGGAGGGATTATTGCTAAGCTAGACCAGCAGGATCACCAGCCTTGACCTGGGAGCAGTTCACACAGCTATTTCTGGAGAAGTTTCTCCCTATTACACAGCGAGAGGCCTATTAGAGGTAGTTCAAGTGTCTTCAGTAGAGATCCATGACTGTCACCCAGTACGAGACAAGATTCATAGATTTGGCTCGCTATGCCCTTATTATACTTCCCACTGAGAGGGAGAGAGTGAGACTTTGATAAACTTATTCAGTCGATTCGTCTCCAGATGGCTAGGGATACTGGGAGTGAGATATCCTTCCAGGAGGCGGCCAATGTGGCTCGGAGGATTAAGATGGTACTATCACATGGGGGTTGGTCATGGGGCAGACAAGAGGCCACGTCATTAAGGCAGATTTAGTGGTACCTCGTTTGGAGGTAGGGATTCATATGGTGGAGGCCATCCTCCTAGGCCCTATTAGTCAGCTCTTCAGGTTTCTCATGGTGCTTTAGGTAGTCGTGGTCCTCAGATGCAGTATTCTGATCAGCAATCCTTCAGTGCACCACCAGTACCTATCAGTGCACCACCGCTTTAGAGTTTCTAGGGTCGCAGACTCAGCGACCGAGGGCTTTTTTTACTTATGGAAACACGAAGCACATTGTTAGGTATTGCCGTTGCGCACTAGTTGGCTCTCAGCATTAGAGTTCCCGTGCTATGATTCAAGCACTAGGTGTCCCACAGGCCGCCCAGCCAAATATGTAACGACCTGACAGGTCGTTTTGAGCCCTAGCGAGTCGTTTAGCTGTCTGAGGTCATGAGCAACTTCATTTCAGGTATTGTGACTTGTTTGCATGGTCGGAAATTTAAATTCAAGAAGATTAGAGTTAAATTTAAATGAAAATTCTCATTTGAGAAGCTTAAAGTTGAAAGAATGAACTAGGATTGGAATTTTGAGTAAACGACCTTGGAATCAGGATCTAAAGGTTCTAGCAGGTTCGTATGATGATTTCAGACTTAGGCGTATGC
Organism: Nicotiana glauca; assembly: GCA_026770625.1. NCBI lineage: Eukaryota > Viridiplantae > Streptophyta > Magnoliopsida > Solanales > Solanaceae > Nicotiana > Nicotiana glauca. Next base: position 20,308 of record MDKF010291854.1, read on the forward strand.
CCAGTTCGGGTTTTGGATAACCCGGGAGCGTTTTGACGCCTATTGTGGAAGTTAGTATTTTGGAAGAAATTTCTTAAGTTTGGCTTGGAGTGCATTTCAGTGTTATCAATGTTCGTTTGGAATTTTGAGACTGGTAGTAGCTCCGTATGGTGATTCTGGAGTTGGGAGCGCGATCAGAAGTGAATTCGGAGGTCCGTAGGTCATTTTGAAGCCATTTGGCTAAAGATAGAAATTTAAAGGTTTTTGGGAAGTTTGGCCGGAAGAGAACTTTTTGATATCGGGGTGCAATCCGATTCCGAAAGTTGGAGTAGGTCCGTAATGTCAAATATGACTTGTGTGCAAACTTTGAGGTCAATCGAACGTGATTTGATAGGCTTAAGCATCGAAAATAGAAGTTGGAAAGTTCAAAGTTCATAAAGCTCGAATCGGGTTGTAATTCATGGTTTTAGCGTTGTTTGATGTGATTTGAGGCTTCGAGCAAGTCGTAATATGTTATTAGATTGGTTGGGGTCCCGAGGGCCTCGGGTGGATTCCAGGTGGTTAACGGATCGAAAAATGGATTTTTCGGAAGGCTGGTATTTTCGCTTCTGCGAAAATGGGACTGCAGAAGCGGCCCCGCAGAAGCGAGGAAGTAACCGCAGAAGTGGTTGGGAGTGAGGTGAGCCTGGACCGCAGAAGCAGTCAAGAAACCGCAGAAGCGGTTCTGCTTAAGCAAAAATTAGACCGCAGGAGCGGTCCCGCCAAATTTGTCCAGAACCGCAGAAGTGGCCCAAAACCGCAAAAGCGGTTTCCGCAGAAGCGGTAATGGTACCATAGAAGCGGAAATGTTTGGAGGCAGAGGGGTTGTTTTAAGTCGGATTTTGGTCATTTCCTCTTCATTTCTTCATGGCCTGGGCGATTTTTGGGGAGATTCAAGAGAGGAATTTTGTCGTCAATGTTAAGGTAAGTTATTCCTACCTATTTTGAGTTAAATACATTAATTATGTATGGATTTTAGTATGAAAATGGGTAGAAAATTGAGGTTTTGGTGGGAAACCCAGAAAATTATATTCTTGGAATTTAGCCACGATTTTGGGTATGGAATTTAGAGAAAATTATATATTTGAGTTCCTAAGGTCATGGGTAACCTTTATCTTTGAGAAATTTTGGATTCCGGGCACGTGGGCCCGAGGGCATTTTTGTCAACTTTTCGTTCGGGGTTTAGAATTGTTATAAATTGGGTTGTAAAGTATAATTGAGCATATATTAAAGGATTTATATGATCGTTGGCTAGTTTTGGAGCATTGCGCGTTGGTGCAAGTCTTCGAAAGAATGTAGAATGCCGGTTGTGGATCTTCGAAGTGAGGTGTGTAACGACCCGACTGGTCATTTTGCATTCTCGAACCCTGTTCCCTTAAATAATCCTTTCTACATTTGCTTTAGCTGAATTACGACTTGCGGGGGCGGGTGGTTCGGAAGTTAGAAGAATTTTGGGCAAGAATAAGCTCATTCGCTTCATTTCATATCTTCAAAAAGGCCAAGTTTGACTTCGGTCAACATTTTGGGAAAACGGACCCGGAATCGTGATCTGGCAATTTCTGAGGGTCCGTGGAAAAATATGGGACCTGGGCGTGTTCCCGAAATCGAATTCTGAGGTCCCTAGCCCGAGTAATGGAATTTTTTGTAAAAATTGTTAAGTTTCAAAGAATTAAATAAACTAAGAAATTATTGTTTTTATAGGTATCAGATTTCGATTCCGACACTTGGTACGAGTCTGAAATATCATATAAGACTTACCATAAAGTTTGGCATCAATCCGGGTAGTTTAAGGGCGTTTTGACCTGTTGGTAGAAAATTTAGAACTTGAAGTTCAATAGATTCGATTAATTGGTTTTGGGGTCCCATTTCGTGATTTAATAATGTTTTGGATGTTCCGAAGGTTCGACTAGGTCTGCCTCGTGATTTCAGACTTGTCGGTATGTTCGGGCGGGGCTCGGGAGCCCCGAACGTCAAATGGTCGAGGTTCGAGCGAAGCTAGAAATTGAAAAGAGGCAACATCTGCTGCTTCTGTCATAACAGCTTCTGCGGCTCTTGGACCGAGCGGAAGCGGAAGGGGCCAGGCCCAGGGGAAACCGCAGAAGCGGTAGGCCCAAACCACAGAATCGGTTCTATTTCCGCTTATGCGGACTCGCAGAAGCGAGTTCTGGACCGCAGAAGCGGCCCAGTCTCTTTGGCCCATTACCGTAGAAGCGGTTCTATTTCCGCTTATGCGGACTCGCAAAAGCGAGTGCTTGACCGCAGAAGAGGCCCAATCTCCTTGGCCCATTTCTGCAAAAGCGGTCAGATGTCCGCTAAAGCGGAACCTGCAGAAGCGGGATTTTTTCCGCAGAAGCGGAAATCCCAGAGGGTCAGTGCCTCATTTAATTCGAGCTTAAGCTCATTTCCCCCATATCTCTCTCAACTCTTAGGCGATTTTTGTGATTCAAAAGGGGAAGTTTCAGCATAACATTTTGAGGTAAGTAATCCCCACTCACTTTTAGTCCAAATACATAAACATTAGGTAGATTTAACACCAAGGATTGGGTAAAATCAAGGAATTTGAGCTAGAC
>MU746148.1:0-11666 GCA_026770625.1 Nicotiana glauca
AATAGTTTTGTTTAGATGAACCAACGACTGCAACGCGGTTCAAAGCATTGCAACCTCTCTAGCTCCGGAATTTTGTGGGTCCTCATCAAAATTCTGCCCCAGTTTACTAGGCTAGCACTTCTGACGGCTGCGCTGAATGAATGCGAAATCAACTTCAGAATTTTGAGGGTCCTCCTCAAAATTCTGCCCCAATTTACTGTGAATTTTGAGGGTCCTCCTCAAAATTCTGCCCCAGTTCCAATAATAGGGGGAAATGGAATTTCTTTTATTAAATTGTGACCGAACCCATAGGGTTGCCTACGTATCCCCTCTTAAATGTGAATCAGGTCAGGCGTAGTTCAAATTACATCATAAAGAAATCATAGGTGATTACACATAATATCGTTTCACTGCGTCTGAATTGATTGGCTTTGGCCAGACTTCCCCGTCCATTTCTGCAAGAATAAGGGCTCCTCCAGTTAGGACCCGGTGAACTATGTACGGACCTTGCCAGTTGGGAGAGAATTACCCCTTGGCTTCATTTTGATGCGTGAATATCTTCTTCAACACCAGCTGCCCCGGTGTAAACTTCCTTGGCTTGACTCTTTTGTTGAAAGCTCTGGACATTCTGTTCTGATACAACTGACCGTGACAAATTGCATTCATCATTTTTCCATCTATAAGGTCTAACTGCTCGTAGCGACCTCTTACCCATTCTGCTTCGTCTAACTCTGCTTCTTGTATGATCCCTAAGGAAGGAATTTCTACCTCAGCGGGAATGACCGCCTCTGTACCATAAACTAGCATGTAGGGAGTTGCTCCGGTTGATGTGCGGACCGTGATGAGGTATCCCATCAATGCAAATGCTAACTTCTCATGCCATTGTTTGTGACTTTCGACCATCTTCCTTAGTATCTTCTTGATATTCTTGTTGGCCGCATTACTGCTCCATTCATCTGAGGCCTGTAGGCTGTAGAGTTCTTGTTTTTGATCTTGAATGTTTCACACATTGCTTTCATCAAGTCGCTATTGAGATTGGAACCATTGTCAGTGATGATTGATTCTGGCACCCCGAATCGGCAAACAATACAATCACGGACGAAATCTACCACAACTTTCTTAGTCATTGCTTTGTAAGCCGCTGCCTTAACCTATTTAGTAAAATAATCAATTGCCACCAGGATAAATCTGTGCCCATTTGATGTGGCAGGCTCGATAGGTCCGATGACATCCATTCCCCAGGCGGCGAATGGCCATGGTGAGCTTGTTGCAGTAAGCTCGTTTGGAGGCACCTTTATCATATCTGCATATATCTGACAGCGATGGCACTTGCGAACGTACTGGATACAGTCTGTTTCCATAGTCATCCAGAAATACCCTGCTCGGAGTATCTTCTTTGCTAAGACAAAACCATTCATGCGCGGCCCGCAGGTCCCTGCGTTCACTTCGTCCAATAGTCTGGTTTCTTCTTTTGCTTCGACACATCTTAATAGACCCAAATCGGGAGTCCTCCTATACAAGATTCCCCCACTGTGAAAGAAGCTGCTGGATAATCTTCGAAGTGTGCGTTTCTGAGTAGCGTTGGCAAGTTCTGGGTATTCCCCTGTGGTCAAGCACCTTTTGATGTCGTGGAACCATGGTTTTCCGTCTGCTTCTTCCTCAATGTGAGCACAATAAGCTGGCTGATCATAAATCCTTACTGGGATGGGATTAATGAAATTCATATCTGGATGATGGATCATGGACGATAAAGTGGCTAATGTGTCAGCAAACTCGTTCTGAACCCTGGGGATATGCTGAAATTCCATGTTTATGAATCTTTTCCTTAACTCCTGTATGTGATGCAAATTGGGAAGTATCTTGGAGTTTTTGGTTGCCCATTCTTCTCGAACTTGATGCATGAGCAGGTCTGAGTCCCCGATCACTAGCAGCTCTTGAATTTTCATGTCAATGGCTATCTTGAGTCCCAGGATGCAAGCCTCGTATTCAGCCATGTCGTTTGTGCAAAGGAACCTGTGCTTGGCGATATCGGATGATGCTGGCCGGTTTATGATACTAGGACTGCCCCTGTGCCAACTCCTTTGAAATTTGCGGCTCCGTAGAAAAACAACCTCCAACCATCATAGGATTCTGCAATATCTTCTCCTATGAAGTGCATTTCTTCGTCAGCAAAATATGTTTTCAGTGGTTCGTATCCTCCTTCAATAGGGTTCTCGGCAAGGTGATCAGCTATGGCTTGACCCTTGACTGCTTTCTGAATCACGTAAATAATGTCGAACTCACTTAACAAGATTTACCACCTGGCGAGCTTGCCAGTGGGCATGGGCTTCTGGAAAATATACTTCAGTGGGTCCATCCTGGATATGAGATAAGTAGTGTGGGCACAAAAATAATGCCTCAATTTCTGAGCTACCCAAGTTAGAGCACAACAGGTGCACTCTAATAGAGAATACCGGGCCTCGTACGGGGTGAACTTCTTGCTGAGATAATAGATGGATTTCTCCTTTCTCCCCGTTTCATTATGTTGTCCCAGGACACAACCGAATGCTCCATCCAATACTGTAAGGTAAACTAATAGAGGTCTTCCTGGCTCGGGAGGAACTAAGACTGGTGGCGGTGACAGATATTCCTTGATTTTGTCAAAGGCTTTCTGACAATCGTCGGTCCATCTAGTAGCAGTGTCTTTCTTTAGCATTTTAAAGATGGGTTCACAAATAACTGTGGACTGAGCTATGAACCGGCTGATATAGTTGAGTCTCCCCAGGAAACTCATCATATCCTTCTTGTTCTTTGGCTGTGGAAATTATTGAATGGCTTTGACCTTTGATAGGTGCAATTCTATCCCTCAACGGCTCACGATGAAACCCAGTAGTTTTCTGGCAGGAACCTCGAATGCACACTTGGCGGGGTTCAGTTTTAGGTTATACCTTCTCAGTCTGTTGAATAACTTTCTCAGGTCTTCCATATGATCAGTGGCTTTCTTGGATTTGATGATGACGTCGTCCACATATACCTCGATCTCCTTGTGTATCATGTCATGAAAACTAGTAGTCATGGCTCTCATATAGGTGGCACCAGCATTCTTTAACCCAAATGGCATCATTTTGTAACAATACATCCCCCACGGCATGATGAAAGCCATTTTCTCTGCATCTTCCTCATCCATCCATATCTGATGATACACAGCAAAACAATAAACAAAATACTGCAACTCATGCTTGGCGTAGTTGTCGATAAGAATGTGTATGTTTGGCAAGGGGAAGTCATCTTTGGGACTGGCCCGGTTGAGGTCCCGGTAGTCGACACAGATTCTAACCTTCCCGTCCTTCTTTGGTACCGGCACGATGTTGGCTAACCATGTCGGATATTATACCACCTTGAGAACCTAAGCTTTGACTTGCTTAGTAACCTCTTCTTTGATTTTCAAACTCATGTCGGGTTTGAACTTCCTGAGCTTCTGCTTTATCGGAGGACAGGCTGGATCTGTTGGCAATTTGTGAGCTACAATGGCCATGCTAAGACCAGTCATATCATCATACGACCAGGCGAATATGTCCTCATATTCTTTTAAAAATTCCGTATACTTTTCCTTTTCTGATGGCGATAAGTGAACACTAATGCGAGTTTCTTTGACGTTCGCTGTATCTCCCAAATTAATGACCTCAGTTTCTTCCAGGTTGGACTTAGGTATATTCTCAAAATTCTCAACCTCTCTGACGACCTCTTCAGGTATTTCATCTTCTTATGAGTCTCTCTTTTGTTGCGTTGTTTCGTTGCAAGTCACAGTCATTAGTTCATCATCAAGATAAGCAATAGTAATGCTGTATAAAATAGAGTAAATGATAGAGAAAATAATAAGCGAGATATATATGATAAACTGAAATGCTTTGATCAAATTCAAAATTGTTTGAAACATCGGATCTCTTTTCGAAATTAAAGACAATGCGGAAAGAAAATCAACTAGTAAAGTAAACTAAAAATGCAATGCATGCTGCTTTTGTTTAGCCTTGCTACCCTGAAGCCATCCGGGCTATGACGGTCCTAGTTGACCAGTTGCTGAGGCGGCCTCCCCTGCTTACGGCCTGTATGGAAGGGCCTTCCTTCCCTTCCTCCTAAAAAAGAACACATCAGTCCATGTCATCATCCTCCAGGAACAAATTCTTCATGGCTGCCAATGCCTTATCTTCTCCTGACCCATATATAGTATCTGCCGGTTGGAAAGTTTGCTTCAGGGCTGGGTATCGGAAGCTCCAATGGATAGTAGGGACCGCGCCATGGTGGCGACCAGCTCCAAAATTCTTCCCAAGTATAACCGTACCCTAAGCCAAATGTAGTGCCATGCTTCTTCAGTTTGAGGGGTTTAGTGATCCCCTGGAGATTCTTATCAAGTCCCTTCCCAGCTCGTACCCGCACCAATTCAAGATACTTTCGATCTTGTTGTCCCACCATTTATCTTTATCTACAGTGTTGACCCTTTAGATGTGGTGGTATGTTTCTCCACCTATTTTCCTTCTGCCTCCAATCATCGTGATGGTCTGGCGACTTATATATAGGGTTACTACCATCACCATGAATGATCACCTCTTGATGGTTCCATTCAAACTTTACCGCCTAATGCAGGGTCGATGCTATGGCTCCAGCAGCGTAGATCCAGGGGCATCCTAATAGCAAGTTATAGGATGACGGGACATCTATCACTTGGAAGTCGACGTCGAACCATGTTGGTCCCATTTGCAAGCACACGCTGATTTCTCCAATAGTAGATCTATGGGATCCATCGAAGGCTTTGACATTGATAGCCCCGCCTCTGATCTCGTGTAGGCCTTTCCCCAAAGTTCTGAGAGTTACAAGCGGACATATGTTGAGGCTTGATCCCCCATCGATCAGAACCCTAGTAATGAAATAATCTTCGTACTGCACGGTGCTGTGCAGTGCCTTGTTATGGCCCAAACCTTCTGGCAGCAATTCGTCTTCATGGAAGGTTATTTTGTGGCTCTCCAACACTTGCCCCACCATATTTGCCATCTCACCCCCAGTTATATTGCTGGGCACATAGGCTTCTCTCAGTATCTTCATTAAGGCATTCTTGTGAGCGTCTGAACTTTATAGAAGAGCCAGGATAGATATCTATGCTATTATTTTGTTCAACTGTTCAACGATTGAGTACTCCTTAGCCTGTATTTTCCTCCAAAGATCGTCGGGTCCTGTCTCAATGGGACATCCCAGGGCTTGCTTACCGGATTCGGTTAGGTGCTCTAGGGTGTAGACCCTCCCTGTTCTAGTCATTCCTTGTGCGGCAATCATTTCTCCTGTCTTTGTCTTTCCTTTCCTCCTAGCTTCGGCAGTGTAATCCCATGGTATGGCATTTGAGTGGAATGGTGTTATGTCAGTCATTGCCACCGGAATAGGGACCCTTGGTTGTGGCACAGCAACATCAAAGGGTATAGGTGCTTTTGGAACCCCAAATTCAACTTTGATTGGCCCGGACGCCTTCGCAGAAGGAGGCGCTTCAAATTCAAGAGGTATAGACATGTTTACTTCATCGTCCGTGGAGGGCTGATTCTGCACAACAATTGGGTTAAGGTTAATCGCCGGCTTCTTTGGTTCATCCCCTTTAGCAATCAAACCTATTGACCCTTTGGGGTCCCAATCATCCTCGATCTCAATCATATGAATGTCTCCACCTTTGTGGTCAGGTAGGGGGGTTGTTACGAACATTAGGAGTGGGCTCATTTGCTATATTGACCTTATTGTCGATCAGGGTCTTAATCTTATCTTTCAATGAACGGCACTCGTCAAGGGTGTGTCCCTTCATGCCGGAGTGATATGCACAGGTCTTGTTGGGGTTGACCCACTGGGAGGGATTTTCTGGAGCTTTGGCTGGGATAGGAGTGATGTAACCAACAACTTTAAGTCTTTCATATAATTGGTCAATTGGTTCTGCGATGGCTGTGTATTATCTGGGAGGTTTACGGTCAAAATTTGGTCTAGGTCTCAGAAAATTTTGACGGGTGGGTGGTGATTGATAGTGAGAGGGTTGAGTGTTATAAGCTTGGTAAATAGGTGCTGATTGAGAGTATCTGGGTGAGGTGGGTTGATATGTGAGAGATGGAGAGGACTGGTAAACAAGAGGTGGATAGGAGGGTGCGAGTGCTTGGTAATTTGGGATAGGCTGATATGTAAGTGGAGGTGATGGGTCAGTGTGGTATTTTGGTGGTTATTTGGCTCCCTGTGCGACCAGCACGGCAATTACATCTTTCTTCTTGGACTCACCACCAGTTTGTAAAGCCTTATTGGTGGCTTGCAATGCTTCAAGATTTGTAACCATACCATTCTTGATGCCCTCTTCGATTCTTTCTCCGAGTTTGATGATATCACAGAACTTTTGACCCTCGATCAACATCAACCTCTCGTAATATTGGGGATCCTGAGCCCGGACGAAGAATCTATTCATTTGCTCTTCTTCTAGGGCCGGCCTGACCTTTGCAGCTTCTGACCTCCAACGAGTAGTATACTTGCAAAATGTTTCGCTGGGTTTCTTCTTCAAATTCTGTTTGTAGAATACATCTGGTGCATTCTCTGTATTAAACCGGAATCTATCCATGAAGTCTGATGCCATACCTACCCAACTCGTCCATTTCTTGGGGTCTTGACTGATGTATCAGGATAGTTCATCTCCCTTTAAGCTCCTCATGAAGAGCTTCATACGGATCTTCTCATCTCTTCCGACCCCCACTAGCTTATCTCAATAGGTCCTCAGGTGGACTCTGGGATCTCCTGCTCCATCAAACATTTCGAACTTGGGAGGTTTGTACCCCTCCGAAAGTTTAACATCTGGTTGAATGCACAAGCCCTCGTAATTCAATCCTTCGATGCCTTTGTTACCTTCCACGCCCTGAACTCGGCTGGTTAATTTCTTGAGCTCTGCCGCTATGTTCCTGATGAGGGAGTCCTTGTCATCAGACTCAGGTGCATTTTAGATGGGTTGGGCGTAGTGGGGTACAGTATCCACGTAAATAGGAGTGTTGTGGAGATGGTCATTTATGGTGTTCAGTGGCTCGGGAATGAGTAGTGGGGTGTTATTTGGAGTGTGGAACGTGTTGCAGGTATGAGTGGGTTGTATCTGTGGTTGTGGGGTATTTTATGGAGGTGCCGGGTTCTGGGTGTTGACATCAGGAGCGGTGAGGGAAAATGATAGGTTCGCCAAATTCCGAACCTGATCCAGCTTTTTTTGAAATTTCAACAGCTTTTGCTCCAGTTGAGTAGCAGTTTCCTTAGTAATCGGGGTACACTGAGGAATCTCAATCTCCTTTCTAGCGCTTGGATGTCCCATTCTACCTTTGTTCTTATTCCAAATAGGACTCGGAGGAGGAGGAGGTGGAGGGCCCTTGGATCTTGTGGAGTATGCTGGTGGTGCCAGAATGCACGAACTAACCTTTGGGGAGGGGAATAAAAATAAAATAAACAAAAAGGTAACAAGTTAGTGCGGGTTCTGAGGAAAAAGTATTGCAGTATTTAAACATATTGGGTGAGAATATAAATCGCGTGCTAATTTTGGTGCCTCGTTGTGCCCGAGGTAGGCTTAGCGACAAATAGTTTTGGAGAACTTATAATGCTAAATGCCTCATTTTGTTGATAAAAATAAGATGAATCCAAAACGACCCTAAATAACAGAAAGTAAATGTCACTAGTGGCCATTGGCCTTATTATTATATCATTAAAGCAAAATAAAGGACTCCTAACTACTTGGTCCCAGAAGGACCTTCCCTAGATTTGGCAGTCTTGTCTCCCTCGAACAGCTCCACCAACTCGTGTAGTCCTAGCAGTAAGTAGGCTCGGGCCAGATGTCCACCCGCATTTCCTTCGGCTTTTTGGCAGTCTTCGATCCTGTTGATGAACTTTCCTTCCAGCTCTACTAGACCCCGCTCCAAATATCTTAGTCGGTTGTTGGCGCTGACAGCCATTTCTTTCCGCTCCTCGATCAATTTCTGATGGGCTTCTTGTATTTCCCGATGCTCACTTTCACACTCTCAAATTCTCTTGCGCAGTTGATTATACTTAACCTGTGGTTCAGCATGCCCGTCAACAATTTTGTGATCTCGAACGAATCTCGACCGACCCATGCCATCGTCTTCTAACCAACCCGAATAATGCGGCACGCAACCGGCATGGTAAATGTCTGGCTCGATGGATTCCTTCCCCAAAATGATTTTGCAATGCCACAAATGCTGAGCTTGGCACCTGTAAGGGCTATCATCGTCCTGGAAGTCAGCCCTGAGGTGACTTGTTTTATCAACCCTTGGTATGATTTGTCTTCTTCCAGCTTGCCTCATGGCTTGGAGAGGAACTTAAGGATAAGTCCCTCTCAAACCAATCAGTATAAGAAATGGTGCATCTCGGGATCGGACAATGAATTCATCCGTAGGGAACCACTCAAACATCCATTGCACCCGGTCTTCTTTTAGATTTTCGAACAATTCTACCCACCCTGTGGCGTCTTCTGTCTGAGCGAACATCTTTGGCATATAATTCATACGCCTTGGCTGGTGGAAGGCGATATGATCATCTCAATCTCTGCGTAGGATCTCCTGTCGGTATTCTCCTTTCTGGAGGTGTTCCATGAGCCAAAGCTGAAGCAATAAGTTGCAACCCTCAAAATGATTGCTTTGTTGTTGACACTTGTTCAAGGCGCGATATATCTCGGCGACGATCATAGGCACTATGCTGAACGTTTGCCCACTAATCCCTTCCATCAAAGTTTTGGTTACCATGGCTAGTCTGGTGTGGATCCTAGCCTTCTTCATAGGGAACACGATCATCCCCAAAAAGCAAAAAATGAAAACAAAGACCCTTCTATGGACATGCCCCAATGAGGTTATAGCAAATTTGTCTGAATAGGTGCGGTATGACTTGCTATGGCCGTACCTTTCATATAGATAGTCAAATGGGATGTAGGAGTTTTTCAAACAGGTTAAGTCTGGGTTTTTCTTCAACCCATCATTTTAAGGAAACCCCTTCCTTTGCGATTTTCGGGCATAAGCAAACCCGTAGTCTCCCAAGGAATTCCAGCTAAAACCCTATATCTTCAAGTAAAGGAGTCATTTCAAGATCACCAAAGCGGAACACAGATTTGTCACTATCCTAGAACAATGTTGCAGCCTCTATGATTTTGTTGTTAGGCTGAATCTCTAAGAGAGAAGGCAGATTCCCTAAGTACTTGCGGACGAGTGTTTGATCACTAGAATGGAGGTCGCTCCACCAATTCTGCAGCCTTGGATAAATGTTGGTTACCATGCCAAATCTGGGGATCTCGTGCCTCATTTCTGCAAAATAGGGTGTTAGGCCCTTACCCCCACCAGACTCGACTATTTAAATCAATAATTAGCATAGCAAGCACTTAAGTTCTCCAAATAGATGCACAGAACATTGAGGCATCCGTTTGGGTTTCAAGGAAACCCGGTGGACTTTGGACAAGGCTATCTTAACGAGTCATTACGTGGACAACATAACTGACTCGGCTAGGTTTGACCATGATGCATGTACGATTTAAATGAAATAAGGTTTCTATTTTGAAGTGCTAGATTGGTACCCTTGAGCGGACAACTCAAGAGGGAAAGGCACGAAACCGTCGACTACACCGTTGATCGACTGGTTTTATCGCAAATATGCCTTTGCCAAATTTAAGGGGTGATAGTATTGGAAGTGCGCAACTACTCATTATAAGCGTTGCTATAGTATTTGTTTGGCACAAGTCCAATATGATGCTGAAAAAATGTAATTTACAAGAATGAAACATGTTGACATGTATTTTTACGTTCATACAATAAAACTAGTAATGATTGCTCAGAAATTACAACAGTATTGATGAAAAAGCGATAAATGAAAGTAATTAAAGAAAATGAAACAAAAGAAACAAGTTAATTTCGAATAAAGACATTAAACAAAAGCAATGGAAGAAAGCAATAAAGTCACGTCTAGCATGCAATGGAAAAAGCCTAAAGAAGTTCCCCAGTAGAGTCACCATGCTGTTGACGCCCCCTTTTTTTTTCCTAAAGCGGAATCGGGTTCACGACATTCGGGAAGACAACTCTTTTCCCACTTTGAGAATTAGGTTTTTTGAGTTTGAAGAGTCGCCACCTAATGATTATAGTGCATTAGGACACTTTTAGAAGAATTAGAGATGCAGACCAGAGCTTTGGGTAAGGGCTTGAAATTATCTCGAGGGGAAGGTGTTAGGCACCCCTCAAGATCCACTAGTGTGGTTCCCGACCATGCTACAATTGTGACTTTAGATGTAAATGTAAATAAACAAGCACAAGAAGCATAAAAGGTTAAAAGAAGTGCTGAATTTTAAAGGAGCAATTTTTGTAAAATAAAAACGTGCAAGTGGAGGAAAAGGTCATGTACTTAGTGCAGATAATCCGAAAGATCATGGGAGAAGCAAAAATTGAAAATGCAATAGCTTTAAAGATTCAGAAAATTTTGTTAAACTAATAAAGAGGGAGAAAGGGGTCCTAGGTTTATACATTACATGGATCATTCGCACAACACTGGTATTCAGTTGTATTCAGTGTGTTATCGTGTAATCATCATCTCCATGCCTACCCTTCCCACCCTGTTAAGGTATTAAAGCGCAGAACGGTATCGTTTACTTATCGCATGCTACTACCCATCCCAATCCTATTAGTCTCGGGGTATTAGGACTTATAATCCTAAATGGGAAGAAAGGGATGGGGGACTTTGTGGAGTTTAAAGGGTAAAATTCTAGCTCGACATTCAAAACAAGTATCAAGTAAAAGGGGAGAACAAACAAGGATACAAGGCTCAAATTAACCCCAGAAGTCAAATAATCATTTAGTTTAGCATGCCTTGACAAATACTGATTTGGTCTTAGATTTAAATTAAGCAGCGAGCGGACTGATTCAACACATGTATTTAAACAGCAAGTCTGCATTAAGCAACTCGGATACAGTTGTCAGGGACTGGCCCAATTCATTAATTAGCCAACCTTTTGTTTATGAGTTGAAAAAAAACCTAGGCGTAGGATCTATCAATGCTAAGATTTACCAGTAGTTTCAGGAAAGGTGCAAGTTGATTTTAGCAAAAAAAGTTATCAGTTTAAACAAAGAGAAAAGATGCAAGCTGATTTTAGAAAGGAGTTACCAGTTGTTTCAGAAAAATGTAGACTGATTAAAAGGTTTACGAGTCTCGGGGGAGTGCAAATTGGTTATAGGAAAAAGTTTTACAAATTTTAGCGGGTTTCAGAAGTAGAAAATTACCAGCTTTAGTAAAGACACGAGTTCCAGCAATCGATACTGCTTAAGAACAAATTATGCTATTAAAGACGAGGTTTCCTATAGGCATGCTTTCTATACGTTTACTAATTTTAACACCATTTCATGACATTAATAGGAGTCTTAACACCCTTTCATGACATTTGTATATGCAGAAATGCAAGAGCCTATAAACATGATCTCTATATGTATCATTACAGAACATGAATGTTAAATCGTATAGACATGCTTTGTAGGTGATTTTGCTGTAAGTTAAGCGTTAAATCCTATAGGCATGGTGTCTATGTGATTGAATAAGTATTAAAGACCCTATAGGCAGGATTTCTAGTTTGATAAAAAAAATAAAAATCCTAACTCATGATTTCTACCCCCTGGATGCAAGAAAAGTAAAGA
>MU746152.1:0-31051 GCA_026770625.1 Nicotiana glauca
TGAGTGTAATACTTGGGTTTTATTTGCAACGTCCGCAGAATCCTATATAGAGGATACACTTTGGGCGTGATCAGTTCTTAATTTAGAATTCTCTTGATCATGTCTCCATTTACCAAAATAGAGAAAAAAATTGTTAGAGATCAGTGAGTCATATCAACACATGTCACATGAGTATACTATTTACAGTATGAAGCTGAGTAAAAATTAATCTAGATATTTACACAAGTTTCAGATTCCTTAGCCAATTTTTTTTTCATCATTTTTTTCCTCATTTTTTGTGCATTCTAAATTGGTCCCATTAGGTGATCTTAATCATCCCTAATTCAAACATGTTCCTCTCAAAGCTTTCTCAAACTCAGTTCTTTAGTAAAGATGTCAGTAATTTGTTTATCCATAGCACATAATTCAATAGTAATCAATCATCTCTCATAGTTGTCCCTTAAGAAATAATGTCTAACATCTATGTTCTTAGTCCTCTTATGATGAACTGGATTCTTTGTCATAATTATAGCACTAGTGTTATCACAGAAGATAGGGATGCAAACAATTTCAATGCCAAAATCCATTAGCTGCTGCTTGATCCACAACAGTTAGGTACAACAAGAGGCAGCAACAACATACTCAGCCTCAGCAGTGGATAGGGACACTGAATTCTACTTTTTTATGGCCCATGACATCAGACATGAGCCAAGAAAATGAGCTATACCTGAGGTGCTTTTCCTATCTACAAGGAAACTTGCATAGTCAGCATCAACATATCCTACTAGATTAAAGTTACTACCATTAGGGTACCTAAGACAAATATCGGTAGTGCATTTAAAATATCTCAGTAGCCTCTTGACAGCAGTCAAGTGGGATTCCTTAGGATTGGCTTGAAAACAAGCACAAAGCCTTACACTGAAAACTATGCTAGACCTACTAGCAGTAAGATACAAAGTGAGCCAATCATTTCCTTATTCAACTTTTGATCAACAAATGAACCAGGTTCATCTATGTCTAATTTAGTTGTTGTTGTAATGGGTGTGTCTATTTTTTTTATTCATCCATTTAAAACTTATTAATCAACTCTTTTGCATATTTCTGCTAATGGATCATGGTTCCATTTGGGTTTTGATTGATCTGTAAGCCTGAGAAAAAGTTAAGCTCACCCATCATACTCATTTCAAATTGAATCCCAATTAATTTTGCAAAATCCTTACTCAGTTTTTCAGTGGTTTCCCCAAAAATTATGTCATCAACAAATATTTGTAATACTAGTAGATCCTTACCTTTTTCCCTCAAACAAAGTACTGTCAATCTTACCTCATTTACTTCAGTGTGATTTTGTATATCTAATTGATTATCAATGTTTGATAGTCAACTGGATCATCATCATACGTCTAACTTAGCATAGCTTCCAAGTTCTATCTGGTCATTATGTTTACATGACTAGGTGCCTATGAATTATATTTTTGGAGGTCAGTTTTATGTCCCCCTCCTATGTTGTACTTTTCTTATTATTTATGAAAATCAACCCTAGGCACAATGCCTAGTGGATTCAGTTAAAACAAGTAGGAATTTGGATAGACGTTCATACCATGCTCTAGGAGCCTGCTTGAGTCCATATAAGGCCTAGTCCAAATGGTATACATGATCTAGAAACTACTTACTTTCAAACCCTGGAAGTTGTTTGACAAAGACTTCTTCCTTTAAGTAGCCATTTAGGAAGGCACTCTTCATATCCATTTGGTGAAAGGTAAATTCCATGTGTGTTGCAAAGGCTATGAAGAGTCTTATTGTCTCCAGTCTTGCTATTGGAATAAAAATCTCATCATAATCTATGCCCTCCTCTTGGCTATAGCCTTGGACCACCAACCTTGCCTTGTTCCTTGTTACTGTTCCATCTTCATCAAGTTTGTTTGTGCCAATCACTAACCTGACCTTGGGTCTTGTAACCATATGCCACACTTGGATTCTTTCAAACTGATTGAGTTCATCTTGCATTGCATTCACCCAATCTGCATCCTGCAAAGCTTCGGCAACATTTTTAGGGTCAATAAGAGATAAGAATGCATTAAAAGCACACAAGTTTTTTTGATTGAGATCTGGTTTTAACTCCACAAGTTGGATTAGTAAGGATGTTTTCAATGGGATGAGAACTTTGATACTTGTAAGGTTTCACAACCAACTAATTTCTGTTTTGAGTTTATTCCATGTTCTGTTGCTGAGGAACAAGCTCATGAAAAGGTTCCATTTGGGGGTTAGATTCACTTCTTCTTTGTTCAATTCCCCTATCAGATTCCCCTGGATGGAAGCACCTGTTCCATCATATGTTCCTTCTTTTGGTGCTTCTTCAGCTGGAGCTGTGACTTCAATCAATTCTTTTATCAGACCAATGGCTTCATCTTCATGTTCCTGTCTCTCAGAAAGAATGTTAGTTTCATAAAAAACTATATGTACACTTTCTTTTACACACAAAGTTCTTTGGTTGTATACTTTATAAGATTTGCTATGTGAAAAATATCCCAAAAATACTCCCTCATCGCTTCTGGAATTAAACTTACCTAGGGAGTCCTTTCCATTATTGTGCATATAGCACTTACGTCCAAATGCCCTAAGATGGGATATATTTGGTTTTCTCCCTTTAAGTAACTCATAGGGAGTCGTCTCTACAAAAGGTCTGGTCATGCATCTATTTATGACATAACATGCAGTATTTACAACCTTTGCGCAAAAACTATGAGGCAGTTTACTAGAAAGAAGCATAGTCCTAGCCATATCTTCAAGAGTCCTATTATTTCTTTCAACTACTCCATTTTTTGAGGAGTCCTAGGTGCATAAAAATTATGATCTATACCATGCTCAGCACAAAATTCAACAAACTTAGCATTTTCAAATTCAGTTCCATGATCAGACCTAATTGATGCAAGTTGATTTCCTAGTTGTTTTTGAGTTTTTCTAACAAAGGGAGTAAACATGTCAAATGCTTCATCCATAGATGTTCAGAACAATACCCAAGTAAACTTAGAGTAATAATCAACAATTACCATTACATATTTCTTACCACCTCTGCTCAATGTTCTCATTGTACCACAAAGATCTATATGGACCAGTTCCATCATTGTGGTCGTGCTTACCACCTTTTTGCTTTTAAAAGAGGATCTTACCTACTTCCCCCTTGTAAAAGCCTCACTTTGTCTTCCTTGAACTTGATGTTACGTAATCCTATCACCAGGTCCTTGGATACTAATTTGTTCAGTTGATTTAGACTTGCATGACCAAGTCTTTTGTGCCACAGGAGAGGATTATTGTCCAACACACTCAAGCAAGTGAGTTCATTTTCTGAAAGAGTGGACAAATCTACAATGAAAATATTGTTAACTCTTTTTCCCTGCAAAACAATCTCATCAGTGGTAAGATTAATCACAAAACATTTAGTAGAGGTGAATGCTACCAAGTTACCTCTATCACACAGTTGTGATACGCTGGTTAGGGTATATTTCAAGCCATCTATCAAGTAGACATTCTTAATGGAATGTGAATCTGTCTTACCTACCTTTCCAACCCCAATAATCTCACCTTTCTTCCCATTTCCAAAGGAGACATTACCTCCTTTTAAGTCCTCAAGTGAAAGAAACCGGTTCTTATTTCAAGTCATATGTTTTTAGCAGCCACTATCCATGTACCATACTTGTCTACTTCCCTTCACTTGGACCTACAAAACGAAATCAGTGGTTAGTCTTAGGAAGCCAAACTAGTTTGGGTCCCTTTCTATAGGAAAAGGGGTGAGTTAAATTCCTTTTGGCCCATCCAGGCAGCCTATTTTTCTCTTGAACAAAGGTTTTGTTCTTTTGACTTCCCTTTTCCTTTACATTACATTCACTTTTGTAATGTCCAGTCTTGCCACAGTGTGTACAGATTTTGTTTTCAGGAAGTGTGATGTTCTTGCTTTTGGGATCCCACTTTAGTGTTGGGGTCCCATAGCCAAGTCCTCTCTTGTTGCTACTATTGTGCTCTTGTAGCCAAGATAGTGCATCAGAAGACTTATTCCATTTGTACGTTCTGTCTAGTTCATGCTTTACCTTCCCTAGGTCTTCTTTTAAGACTCTTATTTGTTCATCTTTCTTGTACGACTCGTCCTTCATTTTTCCTAAATTTTCTTCTAAAGTGATATATGTGTGATCAACCTTCTTCTTACCTGTTCCTAATTTCAGTTTAACATTTTCAGATCTAAGTTCTAAGATACTAGTGTCATGTTCAAGAACCATTTTCTTCAACTCAGTATTTTTCCTATCATTCTCACTAGCCCTAGATTCTAGATTTTTGCACTTGCCTTTTAAGATCACACACTCCCTAGACAGATGTTCCTTCTCATTGTTTATTACCTCAGACTCATCAATGACGTCTAGCAATAGTTCAGATAAACTTTCTTTATAAAAAAATTTAATCTTGTCTTTTAGACACGAATCACACTTACCTCTTGTTCATTATCTGATTCTCCAATGGCCATAAGTGCTTGTTCATCTCCAGCTTCATCTTCTGAATCCTCATCTAAGGTTCCCCCCGAGCAACAACCATAGCCTTTGTTGATCCTTTGTTCCTTCTTCCTATTCCTTCATTCAGCCTTTTCCTTCTTCCATTTGATTTCCCACTGAGGAGTATTCTTGATCATGTGGTTAGTCTTGTCACATTTGTAGCAGCCCTTGTTGGTGTATTTCTTAGGAGCCCTTAGTTTGTTAAAGGTGGTACCTCTTGAAGAGCCCTTTTCTCTCATCAAGTACTTGTTGAAATACCTTATGATCATGGCCATTTCATCATCCTCTAGGTCTGCACCTTTAGCTATTCTGAGATCTAGGCTCATTTCCTTCTTGGGTGCATCCATCTTCATGGTTTGCCTTCTTAGTGCATAGGCAGTGAGATTTCCAATCAACTCATCCAACTTGAGGAAAGCAATGTTCTTTGATTCCTGAATGGCAATGATTTTGCTTTCCAAAGTTATTGGTAAGACCCTTGTCAAGATTTTCTCAACCTTGTCCTCTTCAAGAATAATTCTTCCAAGAAACTTAAGTTTATTTGTTAGTGTTGTGAACCTTGTGTACATCTCTTGGATAGTTTCTCCTTCCTTCATGGTGAAGTTCTCATATTGAGAATATAACAGTGTTCCTCTTGATCTCTTTACTTGAGGAGTTCCTTCATGGGCCACTTGTAGAGTGTCCCAGATCTCCTTAGTAGTGGTACAACTTTGAATCCTGGTGTACTCGTCTGGACCTAGTCCACATACAAGCCATTTCTTGGCCTTGGCATTCTTTTCCTATACCTACAAATCTTCAGCAGTGCAGTCAGCTCTTGTTTTTAGCACGTCCACTCCTTCAGCTTTCTTCTTTATAGTAGCCAGGGGACCAGCAGTGACTATTTCCTAGAGTTCATAGTCTTCTCCTATGATGTGGTCTCTCATTGTGTTCTTCCACTAGGAATAGTACTGGCACTTAAAGAGTGGAGGCCTAGCAGTGGATTGCCCTTCCCAGTTTCCAGGTGGTGTACTCATCTTCATCTGTTCCTAAGCTGTTAACCTCTTCAAGGATAACCTGCTCTGATACCAATTGATGTTTTATACTTCAATACCACACAAAGAGGGGGGGGGGGGCTGATTTGTGTTGTACCCAAGTTTCGCTTAACTTGATTATACAAGGACCTGGTTCTTCTATGTATTCCAACTACTACTGTTGCGGAATAATATTTGCATTAAATAAAGAACACTGAGATTTTTATGTGGAAAACACCTAACTCAAAAGGTGAAAAAACCATGACCTACTACTTAGTAGGATTTTCCCAAACTTTGACTAAAATCATTGAGCAAAAAATTACATTTAAAAAAACTCTTTTGTAAACCTAGGATTAACTCTAATCTCGTTGTGGCACACAGCCTCAACTATTGTGACAACTTCAAGTTAACTCTAACTTGAAAACTCTGAGTACCTAATGTAATTGATTCTATAAAAGCTGAAAGGTACAATGTAAAATCACCTACTACAATTGAACTAGAATAAAACATAGACACTTGGAACTGGTTCTTCTATCTGGTTTAAGTAGCTTCAGGATTGCACGCTTGAATCACACATAAATTACTTGCAAAATTGCCTTGCTATTTTTCTCTCAATTCACGTTTAACTTCTGCTTATGTTCATTACCTGTAAAAGAGAACAACACTCATATTTAAAGAATTAGTAATTAGAGATTGACTAGGATACAAATGCTACTCCTCCATAGTGAAAGAGTTCTGTTTGATCTCATACTCTAAAACTTGTCCTTTTCCTAAACCGTGTTCTCTTTGTGTAAGGAGTCTTTCTCCTGATCAAGTATGCAACCTTTTCGATCAGGATCAGTAGATATTACTTCTGATAAGTTAGGCTTATCTCCTTCACTTGCATCTTACGTGTTTGGGTTGATCGCTACTCTGCCTCACAAGATGGACCGGGTCCATGTTTGAGTTCTTTTGTCAATCTTCAAAAGTTCAATCTTACTTGGGCCAACAAGAATCAACATGTATATGTGAATAGCTCTGTGAATCATTTAATATTATAGTGACATAAACATGCGTAAAAATGTCATACCATGCATGGGTATATGCGTTCATAACATAATAAAGCCTCTGAGGGCATCCCATCATATCATCTCGGCCACTGTGGGAAATCATCAACCTACACCAACTGATCAGGTGGTGGTGCATATATAACACCATAACCTTTATCATTGTATTCATTTATACATGTACATTGACCCATGACTAGACGACGTTATATACACGCATTTATATATATATACACACACACACATGTATAAATGAATGCAATGCATGAGAACTGCGTCAATAAAAGCTCTCGAAACGTCATAAGACCATTATGCCTTGAATAATATCATGAAACAAACTTTATCAACTTACGTATTTTCTGAGACCCATGAACAAACGATAGAATAATAAGACATATGGGGGTTCAAGAACATAGACATTTGTAATACTTCTATGAATAGAGTCATTTATGGAAGTTGTGCATTTGCTCATTTCATTCTTGTCGTATAGATCATGCTAAAAAGAAAGAAGTGTTAGCCTTAACATACCTGAACCGATTCTCTTGTCAATTTCTGTAACACACATCCTTTGTGAAAACACATAATGGCGGATCAAAGTAGGGGAGAATCCATATGATAATGTTGAGAAAGATTCCGCCGTACATCTATAGAATCGCAAAATCTCACGTTACAGCTCCGACCATTGCAAATCACATATGCAATCTCTCTACAACATGATGATGTACCTTCTAATGTTAACCGGGGTAAGTAAACATTAACTTACATTGCTACAGTTAATGTATTTAGGTAATTCACATACAGAAGGCTAAGGAGATGTTAACCTTGTTATGCTCTAATAATATAACACCTTGCTACATCTTGTATGAGTCACTTAGGGGCTTTTGTTACCCACTTTATGGGATGCACGTTTGTGGTATGATCCATCAAACTTATCCAATTCTAATTAATTGTTAATTTATTAGTCTACCACTAACCAATAATTAACCAATTACCCACATAATTAAGAATGTTCTCAAATTACTTAAAATAGTACTTACTATTAACACACCTTATACACCTTACTATCATGGTTATATGGTATCTTGTACGATACTAGTCCATAAATATCGGGTATTTTAGCTCGGGCCATATTTTATCCCAAAATGTCAAACTTCGACGAAAATTCATTTTCTTCGATTTGCTTACTCTCTCATATTCACGAATTTACTCATCACTTGTTTAAAATAGCATAATACTTATAATCTCCAAATAATCTTGTACTTGAACTGAGGTCAATTATCTTACGACAATTTTACAAATAATTCTTCTCTGTGTAACATCATCGTAACAAGATACCGTGGAGCGTAACATTATTGTAATGTAATACTGCGGGGCGTAAAATCATTCCCCCTTGGAACATTCGTCCTCAAATGTTGACTGATGCACTTATCATTCTCATAACCCATAGCTCTCATAAGTACTTTAATATTCTCCTTTCCATTTAGGCAACAGTTCTTTGAATAAATCCAAAGGCCAGGACATTCCCCCCTTTCAGCCTCTTTCTCACACCACGACTTGTATTCAGAACCTTCTAATCTCATAACTGTTGCTACCTTCTATCATGCAGCATATACGACTCTAGCTTTGTATGTGCGCCTATACGACACTTCTATCCTCTTTCCCCCAGCTCTTAGCCAATTTCTAGGCCTCACTTTGTGAACATATACAAACTAATGTCAAGATCTCCCTCTGGGCGTCATTAGCTTTACTACATCAAAGTAGGCCATACTATACCATAACTCTTACTTCAATTTATCATTACTGAGGTATGCGACCGAACTCCAGGTTAGTCTTGTTGCTTATCCTATATGCATAAAGCTAAGTCTTTTACAACTTCTTCATTACCGTTCATCTTAAGACCGATGGCCTAATCGTATCTCGTACTTTGTATATTTTATCCATCCATTTTTGACCTCAATGATGATCTACAGTCTTCCATTGATAACTTGAAACTTCTTACGTAATACATTGCCACTTGGGCTTATGTTGCATCGAGGAATATTTGAAGTGATTTTCCTGATCCACTTAGAGGTGATACTGTACTTCAATAATCGTATTTTATAGCATCCCAATATGATTCACCTTACATGGGTATTTTAATTCTGTACAATTTATGAAATCCTCTTTAAATCATTACTCAATCGAAGGCCCGAACATCATCCTTTATCTATCACAATTACACCCTTATTATACTACTAGGGCAACATTCCACCTCATTTACTAGTCTTAGACTCCTTTGAGTTCATCCAAGCTATACTGAGCTTTCTATAACTTAGAGAAACCAGTAGCTTTCTTGTTTTCATGGGTTTAATCTAGAGGACTTATCCATTCTCGCCACCTTCTCACTCACACTTTCTTATCCTTACTCATGTCTTCCTAAAACCTTGTTGCTTTACCACACTTTAGCTTTCGAACTACACATATCTATTTATATTACTCGCAACCTTCCTTCAACTTGTTTTCACCTCTTCTACTCATTTCATAACCTCCCTTCTACATAGGTATAATTCACCTCAACAACTTGAAGATCTATTATAATACTTGCACCTCTAATGCATACACAATCAGGTGAGAATATCATAATGACTTCTTATGAGGCTGGTACTCTTCTATCTGGATTTATCGTAGATCCGTTGCAGAATATGGTTGTTATACTATCTCTCTTCTACCACTTATATTAAGAGTGATTTTGCAATGTTCTCAATCACGATTTCTATAATTTTCTAGGTCCAATAATTAGACTCCTGATTTAGTTAGTTGATATAACTTTTTAGTTTCCTATTCTTTCTAATCAGCGTTTATATAGGCTTAAGCTACTTCTTTTATCCCTTCATGGATGTTATGGAATACCTATGATACAATCTTCTAAGAGTTCAATCCTTTGTCTATGACCTGGGCTAAATTATTTCTTTTAACTTATATCGAAATCTTCTATGGCGGTATGATTTTCAACATATATGCTATATGTATAATACTTCGAAATCTTAAGTGCGTTCATAACATAACTAACTCTGGATCATTGGTCGAATAATTCCTTTCGCTCATTCTCAGCTTTCTTTAAACGTTATTACTTTTCCTGGTCTTTATGACCCTTTGTTGCGTGCATACTTATCTTATTGTAGTGCCCACACATATTGGAATTCCATACAACCCATATGATGTTGAACATCACCCTTACATTTTTTTCTTCTTCCTGTTTATTAGACACGATAGGTGCCATTTTTTATGGAGTGCATACAATGTTGTTGTGAGACTATTGTTATAAGACTATTTCCTTTTTAGGTCACTGTGCTTAGGTTGTGTCGCACTCCCTTTTTCTAAGGCGAAATCGGGTTTATGATATTTGGGAGGACAACTCGTTCCCTTTTGGGAATTGGGTTTTAAATTGAAGAGTCGCCACCTAATGATTAAAGTGCATTAGGACACTAAGAAGGGCTTGAATTGAAGAACCAAAATTTGGGTAAGGGCTAGAAATTATCTCGGGGGAAAGGTGTTAGGCACCCCCCAAGATCCACTAGTGTGATTCCCGGCCATGTTATAATTGTGACTTCACTTAACAAGTAAACAGATAAGTGTTCAAATTGAGGGAGTTTTCACATAATATTTCAAGTAAATTGAAATTTGAAGAGAAATAAAGAGGGTAGAAATTTTAAGAAAAGATTTAAACAAAAAATGAAAACAAGTAAAGGGGAAGGGGGTCCTAGGTTTATAATCAATATGGATCACATCAATGCAATACCCGGCAATTACTCCTCAGAAAAGTGGTTGCATGTGGTATTAGCGCACCGGTCATCATGTCCATATCTACCCTTTCCACCCGTTAAGGTATTAAAACATGGAATAATATTGTTACTTATTGCATGCTATTACTTGTCCCAATTCTATCAGTCCCGGAGGCATTTGGGACTACTAATCCTAAAAGGGGAAGGGAGTTGGGGCTTTTTTAGAGTTTAAAAGGGGATAAAAGTCTAAGGTGACAAACAAATCACATAATGTAGTTAGAGGAAACACATATCAGATTAAAGGCTCAAACATGCCTCCTCACTTAAAGAAGCAAATTATCTAGCATGACTTCAAATGCTGGTAATAGTCTGAATTAAATTTAAAGCGTTAGAACAGGCTACTTTATCACATATTTCTCAGATGAGAAGTCCAAATTAGGCTTTGTCTGGTTGTAATTTATCAAGGACTGACACAGTCGATTAATTACCTACTGGTTTGCCTAGATGAGGCCTACAAGCATGATATCTAACAATTGAGAAGGCGTATTAATTTTAAAGAAAGGTTACTGGTTTTATAAACAAAAGTTCTGCAGATTTTAAACGACCTTGCTACTGATTTTAAACTCAAAGATGAAATAGACGAAGCTGATTCAACTGATTACATCCTATAGGCATAATTTCTAAGCATTGTTGGTTTTAAGATGATTACGTAAGTGCAAGATTCTTATAGGCATGGTATCTAGAATGAAGTTGATTATTATTAAAACTATGATTATTTGCCTAATGGCAGACGTATATGTAGAGGTGCAAAAACAAATCTATAATCATGATTTCTGTATGTAGAAACTTATAGGCACGGTCTCTAATGCAGTAATGAAACAATCTTATAGGGAGGATTTCCATGTGTAATGCAAAACTTATAGGCAGGATTTCTAAATGCGTAAGCGCAGAAACTTATACATGATTTCTATATCCAGAAACTTATAGGCATGAGTTCTATATGTTATGCATAAATGTAGAATTTGTAAATGGTAATCCCTATGAGCATGCTGTCTACCCATATGCATACATAAATGACCCTCCCTTTTTCACTAGAACCCCATAGTTATTACAGACCTGAATGAATAAAAAAAGATAAAAAAATTAAATCAGAAATTCAAGCTACAACCAAACAGCCTAATTCAGACTCAAGGTCAAACAATATGAGATAAACCAACTTCTAGGATCACTTTTCCAAGACCTTTCTCTTATTTGCGATGTGTCAAAGTTCCCTAACAATTTCAAAGGGCTCCGGGCAATGCTT
This sequence comes from Nicotiana glauca, assembly GCA_026770625.1. NCBI lineage: Eukaryota > Viridiplantae > Streptophyta > Magnoliopsida > Solanales > Solanaceae > Nicotiana > Nicotiana glauca. Next base: position 11,632 of record MU746152.1, read on the forward strand.
ACACCCCAAATACATTGCAAAATGAGATTATAGTGCAGTGTGGACGGGCCAGCCCTCAAATGTACAAGTTCAGAGGGAACTCAAGGTCCCAAAGCAAGGCTCATAGGAGGGGGCAGAACTTAGAGTCTAAGAGTAAGTGTAAGTGCATATAGGGGAATTAGGGAAGGCCAGGACAGGCTAGTGGTCATGCCCAGCAATCGGGAATGCTAACACACCCCTGACCAGCTTTTTAGCCAAAGCTTAGAAGTTAGCATACATTAAAGATCAAGTTCAGAGCTGAGCAGCAATTTGGATACTGCCAGGCCAAAAACCTTAAATCAGACACATAGAGGGGAATAGGGTTAGGGATTCACAATAGAAATAGATGCAAGGGAAGAACATACATAGTTTAATCACTGAACATGAACAACAAAGTAAACAAGAATGCTGAAACTATAAAGTAAATACATAGGGGTGAGGCAGGAAAATTAAATTAGACATACCAGTTTAAGGGAAAACAGGTAAAAACAATAGTTTTGAAAAGCCAATTTTCAAGCCAACAGTTCCAAAAGATCTCAGAAAAGCAGAGTGTTGAGAAAGTATTGAACTCAAAGCAGTATTGTAAGTGTGTAAGTTGAAAGTAAGAAGTTTGAGGTATTGAACTCGAAGTGTCTTTTAAAAGTGCAGAATTGTAGTCCCTTTTATAATGTAGAGAAGCAAGTAAGGAAGGTAAGAAAATATTTTGCAATCAGTCACATAGAATTTCCCTTCAGTTAAGGGATTTGATTTCAAATGGGTAGAAGATATTGAAGGAAAGAATTTGATTAAAACTTTCCCAAAAGTAGTACAAGAAGTGGTAAATACACAGGAGTTATTTAAGGAAAAAGTCCAATGGTACACGATTTGTGAAAAATAAGGAAAGGGAATCAATCAAACAACCAGGGAAATCAAACTTACAGGCTTTTACTCGAATGAACCAAGTTAGGAAAGGGCAAAGAAAGGTTTAATTTAAAGGCAATCAGTGACAATCAATTAGCCCCACTAAAGGACTTCAGAATCAACCAATTAGTTGGTGAAACATTTTTGAAAGAAGAGTTCTTATATATATAAAGAACACAAATATGTGAATCAAGAAAGGACTGTCAAGTTATTTAGAAGAGAGGTTCAGAATTGTAATAAAAAAGGGTACATGTAAAATTTCTAGACTCACAATGAGTCTGAGAGTCCAGAGTCCCAACGTGGAACCCTAATTCAAACAAAAAAAATCAAAATTGCCAAAGGAAACCCTAATCGGGGTTTCAAGATGAATTAGACAATAGAGATGAGAAGGCAAGCCACTCGATAGAGATTCAGAAGTCTTTTCCAAAGACTTATGAGAAATAAATAGACAGGATACACAGTTAAGAGCATGAAGAACACGCTTTTGAGAAGAACTCAGAACTAAAACAAGTTCAGAAGAAAAAGTGATACAAACTTGGGCAAAAATAGATGAATCATGCTTAGTAAGAAGACAAACATAGTCCAGTAAAGCAAACAACATCAAAGAACTCACAGTAAACACATATAGTATAGGAGTAAGGAAAACATAACATGGATTAACATGTGAGTATATGAGTAACATGTATAGTAGAAAAAGAAAGTAGAAGAACAATACATGCATAGTAAGAGAAGTCATACAAGCATAACCTAGACAAACACACATAAAGAAAGAACAAAAAGAATAAGAATGATGCCTTTGAAAATCCTTTCAGAAACCCTAAATCGAAATTAAACGATTTAAAAAGAGAATTTGGGGAAAACCTTTAAAAAGTTCAATAGAACACAGACATTTTCCAGATCTAAGAACAAAATAAGCAAATAAATAACTTCTGACAACTTAGGGTTTCAGAGAAAACCCTAGAAATGAGAAAGGTCTTGAGGAAAGTCAGACCTTGAGTCGAAAAGGCTCATAGTGCTTGAATATGCCGGGGTAATTACCGGAGAAGACATCGATCTATAGATCTGAGAAGGATACGAATGAGTACCATCAAGGTCAGGTCTCAAAGCTTCGAACAACCATGGTTTGGTGATGGAGGGGAGTGAGTACCAACCATCCATGGCCTGAGAAGCCATGGATTCCGGTGGAGTAGTGGTTGAAGACCGGTAGAAGAAGGCTAGGGTTTCAGAGAGTTTGGGAGAGTTTGAGAGACGAGAGGATTCAAAGGCGGCTGAGAGATAGGAAAATAAGGAATTAGGGTACTCGTTTGGAGTTAAAAAAGGTAAGGGTGGCTTATGGCCGTTGATAAAAAATGATCAATGGCCAAGATCAATAGTAGGAACTGGGTGGGTCATTTGGAATTGGGTCGTGGGTTGGATCCCAATGGAATTAGGCTGATTAATTGAGTCAAATTAAGGGCTACAATCGAAATGTAATGGGGCTGATATTGAAATAAAAATGGCGCTAAACATTAAATAGCCAATTTTCCCTTTTTATTTTATAAAAATAGTGAAGATGATTTTTAAATCAAATTAAAAGTACTAAAACAATTAATAGTATATGAATATTTTTTTAAAATACTGGACCCAATTTTAAAATTATAAAATGCTATTAATCTTAAAGTAGGCTACAATTGCAATTATATGCAATTTAGTCTTTTAAATACCAAATAAATTTGTAAAAATATACAAAAATTACTTTAGATATATTGTGGTGTAAATATAAGAATAAAATGGGTCATTCACCTAAATGATAATCTTTGGAAATAATTATTCGATTTTATACTGCTAAAATAGAGAATAAATTGATTTTTAAAATCTTTAAAAATTAGGTAAAATACCATAACACTTGGGCATGCTTATATATACATGTACATGCTATTTTTGAAAGTATCTTGTATACAGAAATACATAGAGAAAAATTGGGTATCAACAGCTGCCCCTCTTTACCCGGGAAGGAAGAAAGAGTTGTCGGGTTTTATATGATGGCCAATTTAACCTAATGAAATGATTTGAAAAATTTTAACCGAGCTCTGAGTCCTAAGCTGCCTACATGTCCTTTGTCTAACAGGAATCGTGCCATATGTAGTTTGAGATCCATTGACGGAATATGCTGATGGAGATTCTTCCAAGAACGGTCGCGATGGATGATCAAAATCTAGTAGGCTATGAAATAATGTTCTCGGGTTATGAGAATGATGCCTCCGAACCATGGTGCCTTTGAATAATGCTATGCAAAGGATAAAATGGGGGTCCTCATGCCATGGCATGGCATTCTCGGGCTATGAAATGGTGCCTCCAAACAATGACACCTTTGGACAATTTGGCGATCTTTCAGCCTATGAAATGCAGAAGGTGGTGATCTTTCAACCCATGAAATATAGAGGGTGGCGATCTTTCAGCCAATGTAATGTAGAAGGTGGTGATCTTTCAGCCTATGAAATGCAGAAGGTGGCGATTTTTCATCCAATGCAAGATTTAAATAGAGGTGTCGATATTTCAGCCGATGCAGGATTTAAATAAAGGTGGCGATATTTCAGCCGATGTGGAATCTAAATAAAGGTGGCGATATTTCATCCATGCAGATGGAGGTAGAGCTTGACCTCGGAAGGCAGAAAGGTAGCCTTATGCAATGCAGAAAATGTATATGGAGGTAGAGCTTAACCTCGAAAGGCAGAATGGTAGACTTATGCAATACAGACAATGAAGATGGAGGTAGAGCTTAACCTCGAAATGCAGAATGGTAGCCTTATGCAATGCAAGAAAATGCAGATGGAGGTAGAGCTTAACCTCGGAAGGCAGAATGGTAGCCTTATGCAATGCAAAAAATGCAGATGGAGGTAGAGCTTAACCTCGGAAGGCAGAATGGTAGCCTTATGCAACGCAAGAGAATGCATATGGAGACAATGCTTAGTCTCCTAAGGCAGAAAGGTAGCCTTATGCAATGTATGAGAATGCAGATGGAGACAGTGCTTAGTCTTGAAAGGTAGAAAGGTAGCCTTAAGTAATGCAAGAGAATGCAGATGGAGATAGTGCTTAGTTTGGAAGGTAGAAAGGTAGCCTTATGCAATGCAAGAGAATACAGATGGAGACAATGCTTAGTCTCAGAAGGCATAAAGGTAGCCTTATGCAATGCCGAAAAGTAAAAGACAAATAGTAGTAAAATCTCTTAACTGATAGCTGATTGCGATATTGTGGCTGCTGGGGATATCGTTCGCGGATAGTAATTGTAGATAGGCGATGATTCTGAGAGTTGTATCTCTGAGCAGTGTGAGTGTGTAGGTATATCTGATGATTTTGCGACTTGAGTGCCTGTATCCAAAGAAAAATTGTGAGTTTTGTAGAGGGGAAAGGTTAGTTCCTATCCTCGTGGACTTCGCTTATTCTGCTCAGCTCTGCTTTTCGGTGATATTGTATATCATCGGGGAAGCATTGCTAAACAAAGTAATTTAGATAATAGACATGCATGATTTAGTAGAAATATAACATAAATACATAATTGAAGATAGTTTTTCTTTAGATGAACCAATGACTGCGGCACGTTTCAAGACATTGCAACCTCTTACGCTCTGAATTTTGAGAGTCCTCCTCAACATTCTGCCCCATTTTAATGGGTTGCTACTTCTGACGGCTGCTTGCGGTAAATGGCTGAAATGAACTTTGGAATTTTGAGGGTCCTCCTCAAAATTCTGCCCCAGTTTCCAATATCGGGGGAAATGAAAATTTTATCGAATTTTGACTGAACCTATAGGGCTGCCTACGTATCCCCTGTTAAATGGGAATCAGGTCAGGCGTAGTTCAAATTACATTATATAAGGAAATCATAATGTTACACATAGTATCGCTTTACTATATCTAAATTGATCGCCTTCGACCAAACTTCTCCATCCATTTCTGCAAGTGTGAGGGCTCCTCTTGTTAGAAATTGGTGAACCATGTACGAACCCTGCCAGTTGGGAGAGAATTTCCCTTTAGCTTCATCTTGATGTGGAAAGATTTTCTTCAATACCAGTTGTCCTGATGTGAATTGCCTTGGCTTGACTCTTTTGTTGAAGGCTATGTACATTCTGTTTTGATAAAGTTGACCATCACAAACTCCGTTCATTCTTTTTCCATCTATAAGGGCTAACTCCTCGTAGCGACTCTTTACCCATTCTGCGTCGTCGAGTTCTGCTTCCTGTATGATTCTCAACGAGGGAATTTCTACCTTGGCGGGAATGAATGCCTCTGTACCACAAACCAACATATAGGGAGTTTCCCCGGTTGATGTGCGAACTGTGGTGCGGTACCCCAATAAAGCAAAGGCTAGCTTCTCGTGCCACTGCTTATGCTTTTCTATCATTTTCCTTAGTATCTTCTTGATATTCTTATTGGCGGCTTCGATGGACCCATTCATCTGAGGTCTGTAAGTTGCAGAATTCTTGTGTTTGATCCTTAAAGTTTAACACATGGCCTTCATCAAGTCACTGTTGAGATTGGAACCATTATTAGTGATAATTGACTCTAGAATTCCGAACTGACAAACAATGCGGTAGCGAACAAAGTCTGCCATGACTTTCTTAGTCACTGCCTTGTAAGAGGCTGCTTCAACCCATTTGGTAAAATAATCAATTTCCACTAGAATGAACCTGTGCCCTTTTGATGTGGTAGGGTCGATAGGTCAGAAGACATCCATTCCCCGAGCGACGAACGACCATGGAGATCTTGTTGCAGTAGGCTCGTTTGGAGGCACCTTTATCATGTATGCATGTATCTAACAGCGATGGCACTTTCGGACATACTGGATGCAGTCCGTTTCCATAGTCATCTAAAAATAACCGGCCCGGAGTATCTTGTTGGCTAAGACAAAACCGTTCATATGTGGACCGCAGGTCCCAGCATGGATTTTTTCTAGCAATTTAGATGCTTCCTTTGCGTCGACACAACTTAGTAATCCCAAATCAAGAGTCCTCCTATACAGGATTCCTCCTCTATGAAAGATAATCTCCGGAGTGTGCCCTTCTAAGTGGGATTTGCAAGCTCTGGGTATTCTCCTTTTGCCAAGTATTCCTTAATATTGTGAAACCAAGGTTTTCCATCTCCTTCTTCTTCAGCATGAGCAAAGTAAGCTGGTTGGTCATGAATTTTTACCAGAATATGATCTATGAAATTCTTATCTAGATGTTGAATCATAGATGATAGGGTTGCCAATGCGTCATCAATCTCATTCTGGACTCTAGGAATATGCTAGAATTCTGTCTTTGTGAATCTCTTCCTCAACTCTTGTACATGATGCAAATGCGGGAGTATCTTGGAATTCTTAGTTGCCCATTATTTTTAGACTTGATGTATAAGGAGGTCTGAATCTCCGATCACTAGCAACTCTTGAATGTTCATGTCAATGGCCAGCTTGAACCCTAAGATGCAGGCTTCGTACTCGGCCATGTTGTTAGTGCACGGGAACTTGAGTTTGGCAGATACCAGATAATGCTGACCGATTTTTGATACTAGGACTGCTCCTATACCAACTCCTTTGAATTTTACTACTCCATCGAAAAACATTCTACAACCGTCATAGGATTCTGCAATATCTTCTCCTATTAAAGATACCTCTTCGTTAGGAAGATACTTCTTTAGAGGTTCATATTCTCCGTCCACTGGATTTTTAGCAAGATGATCTGCCAATGCCTGTCCCTTGATTTCTTTCTGGGTCACATAAACAATGTCAAATTTACTCAACAGGATTTGCCACTTCGCTAGTTTGCCAGTGGGCATGGGCTTCTGAATGATGTACTTCAGAGGATCCATTTTTTATATGAGATAAGTAGTATTGGCACAAAAATAGTGCCTAAGCTTCTGAGCTACCCAAGTCAGAGCATAACAAGTGTGTTCTAATAGAGAATACATGGACTCGTACAGGGTGAACTTCTTCCTGAGATAGTAGATGTCCTGTTCCTTCCTCCTCGTTTCATCATGTTGCCCAAGAACACAACCGAACGCTCCATCCAACACTGCAAGGTAGAGTAGTAGGGGTCTACCTGGTTCAGGTGGAACCAAAACTAGCGGTGTTGATAGGTACTCCTTGATTCTGTCGAAGGCTTTCTGACAATCATCAGTCCATTTGGTAGCAGCGTCCTTCTTCAACATCTTAAAGATCAGCTCACAAATGATAGTTGATTGAGCTATGAATCGACTGATGTAGTTAAGTCTCCCCAAGAAACTCATAACCTCTTTCTTGTTCTTTGGTGGTGGCAATTCTTAGATGACTTTGACCTTTGACGAATCCAATTCTATTCCTCGGCGACTCACAATGAACCCAAGTAGTTTTCCGGCAGTAACCCTGGATGCATATTTAGTGGGATTCAGTTTCAGGTTGTACCTTCTCAGTCTATTGAAGAACTTTCTCAAATCTTCCATGTGGTCATTTTATTTCTTGGACTTGATGATAAAATTATCTACATACACTTCGATTTATTTGTGTATCATGTCATGGAAAATAGTAGTCATGGCTCTCATGTAGGTGGCCCTAGCATTCTTTAACCCAAAACGACATCATCTTGTAACAATACATCCCCTACGACGTAATGAAGGTTGTTTTCTCAGCATATTCTTCGTCCATCCAAATTTGATGATACCCAGAAAAACAATCAACAAACAATTGCAGCTCGTGTTTGGCGCAATTGTCAATTAGAATGTGTATGTTTGGAAAAGGGAATTCATCTGTGGGACTGGCCTGGTTGAGGTCCCCGTAGTCGACACAGACTCTATCCTTCCCGTCCTTCTTCGGTACTGGCACGATATTGGCTAACCATGTTGGATACTCTACTACCTTGAGAACCTTGGCTTTGACTTGCTTGGTGACTTCTTCTTTAACTTTCAAACTCATATCAGGATTGAACTTCCTGAGCTTCTGCTTTACCGGTGGGCATGCAGGATCGGTTGGTATTTTGTGAGCCACAATAGATGTACTGAGACCGGTCATATCATCATACGACCAGGCAAATATGCCCTTTATTCCCTTAGGAATTCCGTGCACTCTTCCTTTTCTGATGGTGTCAAATGACCACTGATACGCGATTTTTTGACATTTTCTGCATCTCCCAGGTTAACAATCTCAGTTTCGTCCAAGTTAGACTTAGGTCTATTCTCAAAATCCTCAACCTCTTTAACAACCTCTTCTGGTATATCATCTTCTTCTGAGTCTATATCTGTTTGTTACGTTGTCTCGTTGCATGTCATAGTCGTCGATTCATCAAGATAAGTAATAGTAACGTTGTGTAAGTAAAGTAAAAGATAAAAAGTAATAAGAGCAAGATTTACAAGATACTAAAATGCCTTAATAAATTTCATAATTTTTTTGAACATTGGAGCTCTTATTTCGAAATTGAAAATGTTGAAAGAAAGTCAACTAGCGAAAAATAAGGATAATGCATGGTGCTTTATTCAGCCTTGCTACCCCGAAGATTTCGGGGCTCTGGTGGTTCTGATGGACCAATTGTTGAGGCATGATCCTCGGATCATGGCTTGTATGGAAGGGTCTTCCTCCCCCTCTTCCTCAAAAATGACACAACAGTCCATATTATCATCTTCTAAAAACAAATTCCTCATCGCCGCCAGTGCTTCCTCTTCTTCTGACCCTTATATAACATCGACTGGTTGAAAAGTTTGCTCCAAGCAAGGTATCGAATGTTCCAGTGGGTAGTAGGGACTGTGCCATGGTGGCAACCATTGGTTGAACTCCTCCCAAGTGTATTCATATCCCAAACCTAAAGTGGTACCGTGCTTCTTCAACTTGATAGGCTTAGCAATTCCTTGGAGGTTAGTGCTGAGTCCCTTGCCAGGTTCGTACCCGCACTAGTTCAATAAGCTTTCGATTTTGTTATCCCACCATTTATCCTTGTCCACGGCGTTGACTCGCTCAATGTGGTGGTAGGTTTCTCTGCCTATCTTTCTTCTTCTTCCGATTGCTTGGATGGTTTGGCGACTGTATATGGTATTGCTACCATTGCCATGAATAATCACCTCTTGGTGATTCCACTCAAACTTCATCGCCTGATGTAGGTTTGATGCTACAGCCCCAACAGCATTGATCCAGGGCCATCCAAATAACAAGTTGTAAGATGCTGGGACGTCTATCACTTGAAAGTCGACATCGAACCAAGTATTCCCATATGCAGACACAAACTGATTTCCCCAATAGTGGACCTTTGGGAACCATCGAAAGCTTTGACATTGATGGCTCCATCCTCGATCTCATGCAGGCTCTTTCCCAATGTTCTGAAAGTCACCAATGGATAAATATTGAGGCTGGACCCTCCGTCAATCAGAATCCTGGTAATGAAATAATCCTCGCATTGAACAGTAATGTGCGACGCCTTGTTGTGTCTTAGCCCTTCCGGTGGCAGCTCTTCTTCGTGGAAAGTGATTTTGTGACTTTCCAATACTTTCCCTACCATGTTTGCCATTTCTCATCCAGTTATGTTGCTAGGTACTTATGCCTCGCTCAGCACTTTCAATAAGGCATTCTTATGTGCGTCAGAGCTTTGTAGCAGAGCTAAGATGGAGATCAGTGACGGTGTTTTGTTCAATTGATCGATGACTGAGTACTCCCTGGCTTGTATGTTCTTCCTGAAGTGGTCAAGCCCCGTTTCAGTGATGGTCGATCGATCGGAGGCTTGCTTACTCGACTTAGCCAAATGCTCTAGGGTATAAACCCAGCCAGTTCTTGTCATACCATGTGCCACAACTGCTTTTCCGATTTTGGCTTTCCCTTTTCTCCTTGCCTCAGCTGTGTAATCCCAAGGGATGGCCTTCGGTGGAATGGTGCTATGGCTGACATTGCCACTAGAATGGGTACCCTTGCTTTGGAAGGTAACACAACAACTTTAAATGGCGTAGGTGCCTTTGGGGACCCAAACTTGACCTCAATCTGTCCTGGTGTTTTTGCAGAAGAAGGTGCTTCGAACGCAAGTGCTATGAACATGTTCACTTCAATTTCTCCAGAAGGTCGGATTTGGACTACATTCGGATTAAGTGTGACTATTGGTTTCTTTGGCTTGTCACCTTCACCGATCAATTCGATCGATCCTTTGGGGTCCCAATCATCTTCTATCTCAATCATGTGAACACCTCCACCTTTGTGGTATGGTAGAGGGTTGTTGCAAACATTTGGAGTAGGCTCCTTTGCCACGATGATCTTGTTGTCAATCAGAGCTTGGATCTTATCTTTTAGATAGCGGCATTCATTAATGGTAAGCCCCTTCATGCCAGAATGGTACGCACAAGTTTTGTTTGGGTTGACCTATTGGGAAGGATTTTCTGGGGTTATGGAAGGGATAGAGGTGACGTAACCAGCAACTTTAAGCCTTTCATATAGCTGGTCGATTGGTTCGGCTATAGCAATGTATTATTTGGGAGTTCTGCGACCGAAGCTTGGTCGGGGTCTAGGGAAATTTTGGTGAGGGGGAGGTGATTGATAGTGGGCTTGTTAGGTGTTGTAGTCTTGGTAGACGTGTGCGGGTTGAGAGTATCTGGGTGTAGTGGGTAGATATGTGGGACGTGGAGGTGATTGGTAAGTAGGTAGTGGATCTTGGTAGGAAGGAAAGGGTTCTTGGTAATTTGGCGTAGGCTGATATGTGAGTGGAGGCAATGGGTAGGTTTGGTATTTGATTAGGGATTTTATTCTCTGTGCAACCATCACGATACTCGCATCCCTTTTCTTGGATGCGCCACCAGACTGTAGAGCCTTATTGGTGGCCTGCAAAGCTTCAAGGTTTGTGACCATACCACTTTTAATACCTTCTTCGATCCTCTCCCCTAGCTTGATGATGTCGGAAAATTTCTAGCCTTCAATCAACATCAACCTCTCGTAATACTGTGTGTCTTGAGCCCGGATGAAAAACCTGTTCATTTGCTCTTCTTCTAAAGCCGTTCTGACCTCTACAGCTTCTGATCTCTAACGAGTAGCATACTCGCGGAATGTCTCCATAGGTTTCTTCTTTAAGTTCTGGATGTGGAATACATCTGGCGCATTCTTCGTGTTGAATCTAAACCTGTCCATGAAATCAGATGCCATACATACCCATTTTGTCCACATTTTTGGGTCTTGGATAATGTACCAAGATAGAGCATCCCCTTTTAGGCTTCTCATAAAGAGCTTCATGCGAATCTTTTCCTTCTTTCCTACTTCGACAAACTTGTCGCAGTATGTCCTCAAATGGACTCTTGGATCCCCTGTGCTATAAAACATTTCAAACTTGGGAGGTTTGTACCCCTCGGGCAGTTCGATATCTGGCTGAATGCAAAGGTCCTCGTAATTTAGTCCCCCGATCCCCTTCCTTTATTCAACACCCTGAACTCGGATAGTCAGCTTCTTGAGTTCCGCAGCCAGATTCCTGATAAGAGAGTCTTTGTCATCAAACTCGGGTGTGCTTGAAATAGGTTGAGTATAGTATGGTATGGTTTCCACATAGATGGGGGTGTTGTGGAGATGATCATTTTTAGAGTTTAATGGTTCAGGGATGAGCAGTGGGGTGTTGTTTGAAGTGTGGCATGTGTTGCATTGATGATGGGAAGCAGGTTGGTTTTGTGCTTTTGGGATGATTTGTGGAGGTGTGGGGTTTTGAGTGTTGGGAAAGTTGACATCTGGGGTAGTGAAGGAAAATGACAAGCTTGCCAAATTCTGAACTTGGTCCAAATATTCCTGAAATTTCAATAACTTCTGCTCGAGCTGGGAGGCACCTTCCTTAGGAGCTTGAATACCCTGAGGAACCTCTACCCTTTCAACTGAATTATCCTTTTTGATATTGCCCAAATCTTCCATTTTTCCCTTGTTTTTGTTTCTGATAGGACTCAGAGAAGGAAGTGGTGGAGGGCCCTTTATCGTGTGGAGTAAGATGACGATGCCAGAGTGCATGAACTAACCTATGGGGAGGGGAATAAACAAAAGTAAAAACAAATCAAGGTAACAAGTTAGTGAGGATCGTGAGAAGAAAACATTGCAATATTTAAACACAAAGTGAATGAATATAAATCGTGTCCTAATTTGGGATCCTCGTTGTGCCCGAGGTAGGCCTAGCGACAAGTTGATTTGGAAACTTATAATGCTAAATTCCTCATTTTATTGATAAAAATAAGACGAATCACAAAACGACACTAAAATAGCAGAAAATAAAATGTCACTAATGGCCATTGGCCTTATTATATTTAAAGCAAAGAAAAGACTCCTAACTACTTGGTCCCAGAAGGACCTTCCCCAGACTCGACATTAGCTCCATCGAACAACTTCACCAGCTAACATAGTCCCAACAGCAAATAGGCTCTAGCCAAGTGTCATCCTTCGTTTCCCTCAGCATTCTGGCAGTTTTCAATCCTCTGGATAAACTTCCTTTCTAGCTCCACTAAACCCCGCTCCAAATACCCCAGTCGCTTGTTGGCGCTGACCACCATATCTTTCCATTCGTCAATTAGCTTTTGATGGGCTTGTTGAATTTCTCGGTGCTCCCTTTCGCATTCCCAAATCCTCTTGCACAATTGGTTGTACTTAAGCTGTACTTAAGCCTTTTCGTCGATGATCTTGTGACCTCGAACAAACTCGGGTTATCGTAACCCACTATGATCGTCTTCCAACCAATTTGGATAGTATGGAGTATAACCAGCATGGTACCTGTCTGGTTCTACGGAATCCTTTCCTAGGATGATTTTTCAGTGCCACATATACTGAGCTTGACACTTGTATGGACTATCCTCATCTTGAAAGTCGACCCTGAAGTGACTCATTTTTGTCGACCCTTGGTATAACCCGATTTCTTCTTGCCTGCCTCATCACTCAGAGAGGGACATAAGGATAAGTTCCTCTCAGACTGATGAGTATAACAAACTGTGCATCCCAAGATCGGACAATGAACTCTCCAGTAGGGAACCATTCGAACATCCATTGCACTTGGTCCTCATTCAAATTTTCGAACAACTCTACCCACCCTTTAGCATGTTCTGGTTAGGCAAACATGTTAGGCATATAGTTCATTCGCCTTGGCTGATGGAAGGCAATATAATCATCCTAGTCTCTGCGCAGAATCTCTTGCGATATTCACCCCTTTGGAGATGCTCCATAAGCCAGAGTTGGAGTAGTAAGTTACAACCCTCAAAGTGTTTTGCCCCTCGTTGATAATTTTCCAGGGCTTGGTATATCTGTGCAACAATCATAGGTACTATACTAAAAGGTTGCCCGCCAATTCCTTCCATTAAAGTCTTGGTGATCATGGCCAATCTAGTATGAATCCTATCATTCTTCATAGGAAATACCATCATCCCCAAAAAGCTGAACATAAAGACGAAGACTCTTCTGTGGATTTGACCCAATGATGTGAGGGAGAATACATATGGGTAAGTGCGATAGGACTTGCTATGGCCGTATCTCTCGTATAGATAGTCGAAAGGAATGGAGGAATCCTTCAAGCAGGTCAAGTCTGTGTTCTTTTTTAGTCCCATCATTTTGAGAAAACCCCTACCTTTGCGATTTTCTGGCATAAGCAAACCCGGAGTCTCCCATGGGATACCAGCTAGTCTTCTTATTTCCTCGATCATAGGTGCTATTTCAAGGAGTCCCTGAAGTGGAGCACAGACCTATCTCCATCCCAAAATAGAGTTGCATCCTCTATGATTTTGTTGTCGGGTTGGATTTCCAAAAGAGAAGGAAAATTTCCCAAATATTTGCGGACGAGGGTCTGATCACTGGAGTAAAGGTCTTCCCGCCAGGTTAACAACCTTGGGTGGATGTTGGTTACCAAGCCGAATCTGGGGACTTCGTGCCTCATTTTCTGCAAAACAAAGTGTTAGGCCCTTACCCCGCCGTACTCGATTATTTAAATATCAATAATTGGCATAAGCAATATTTAGTTCTCCAAATAAATGCACAGATGTGTTAATGTCCGTTTGGGTTCTAAGGAAACCCAATGGACGTTGGCCAAGGCTATCTTAAAGAGTCATTATGCGGACAACATAACCGATTCGGCTAGGTTTGACAGTGATGCATGCACAATTGAACAGAGTAAGGTTTCTATGGGGTGCTAGACCGGTACCCTTGAGCGGAGGGAAAGACACGGAACCTTCGACTGCATTGCTGATCGACTGGTTTTACCATAAATATGCCTTTGCCAAATTTAGGGGGTGATAATATCGGAAGGGCGCGACCACTTATTACAAGCATTGCTATGGTATTTTGTTTGGCACGAGTGGAATATGATGTTGAATATGCAATTACAAGATTGAAACAAGTTTTCACGTATTTGCATGTTCATAAAGTAATGATTACAATAATTGCTTATAATTATAACAATATTGAAGGAAAAGGTAAAAGAATGCATTAAAGAAAAGAAACAAAGATCCAATTGAGTTTCATAGTAGAAAAGAGATAAAGACATTAAATAAAGTCAATAAAGAAGCAGTAAAGTCACAAGTAACATGAAATGGTAAAAGCCTAAAGAATATCCCCAGCAGAGTCGCCATGCTGTTGCACCCCCTTTTTCTAAGGAGAAATCGGGTTTATGACATTTGGGAGGACAACTCGTTCCCTTTTGGGAATTGAGTTTTGAATTGAAGAGTCGACACTTAATGATTAAAGTTCATTAGGACACTAAGAAGGTTTGAGTTGAAGAACCAGAGTTTGGGTAAGGGCTAGAAATTATCTTGGGGGGAAGGTGTTAGGCACCCCCAAGATCCACTAGTGTGGTTCCCGGCCAAGTTATAATTGTGACTTCACTTACCAAGTAAACAAATAAGGGTTCAAATAGAGGGAGATTTCACATAATATTGTAAGTAAATTTAAATTTGAGGAGAAGTAAAGAGGGCTGAAATTTTAAGAAAAGATTTAAACAATAAATGAAAACAAGTAAAAGGGAAGGGTGTAACGACCCGACCGATCGTTTTGAGTACCAGCGCTCTGTTCAGCAGTCGGAGACTACGAACATCTTCATTTCGGGTATAATGACTTGTTCGCATGGTCGGAATTTAAATTCGGGAAGATCGGAGTTAAATTTAGATGAGAATTCTCATTTGAGAAGCTTAAAGTCAAAAGAATGAACTAGGATTGGATTTTTGAGTAAGCGACCTCGGAATTGGGATCCGAAGGTTCCATCAGGTTCGTATGATGATTTCGGACTTGGGCGTATGCCCGGAGTGGGTTTTGGATAACCCTGGAGCGTTTTGGCGCCTATTGTGGAAGTTAGCATTTTAGAAGAAATTCCATAAGTTTGGTTTGAAGTGCGTTTCCGTGTTATCAATGTCCGTTTGGAATTCCAAGATTTGGAGTAGCTCTGTATGGTGATTCTGGAGTTGGGAGCGCAATCGGAAGTGAATTTGGATGTCCGTAGGCCATTTTGAAGCCATTTGGCTAAAGATAGAAAGTTGAAGGTTTTTGGAGAGTTTGACCGGGGGTTGCCTTTTTGATATCGGGGTCGGAATCAAATTCCGGAAGTTGGAGTAGGTCCGTAATGTCAAATATGACTTGTGTGCAAAATTTGAAGTCAACCGGACGTGATTTGATAGTTTCGACATCGGAAATAGAAGTTGGAAACTTCAAATTTCGTAAAGCTTGAATTGAGGTGTAATTCGTGATTTTGGTGTTGTTTGATATGATGTGAGGCCTCGAGCAAGTCCGTAATGTGTTTTGGGATTGGTTGGTATGATTGGTTGGGGTGCCGGGAGCCTCGGGTGGATTTCGGGTGGCTAGCGGATCGAATTCGGAGTTTGAAGAAGGGCTGGGCTGCTGGTATCTGGTATTTTCCGCTTCTGCGGAAATGGAACCGCAGAAGCGGCCCTCGCAGAGGCGATAATTGGACCGCATAAGCGTTTTTGGCCATCAGTGAACCGCAGATGCGGTCGAGTAGCCACATAAGCGGAACCGCACCTGCGGTCGGGGAGTAACAGAAGCGGAAGGGGCAGCCTAGGAAGGTGACCGCAGAAGCGGATTTTTGTCCGCATAAGCGGGACTATAAAAGCGGAAAGAGCTGGGGGCAGAGTGTTGTTTTAAAATCCAATTTTGGCTCATTTTATTTCATTTTTCTTCCATGGGAGCGATTTTTGGAGCAACTTTTGAGCGTCATTTTCGTCATCAAGCATGGGGTAAGTGATTTCTACTGGTTTTGTGTTAAATACAAGTTTATACATGGAATTAATCATGGAAATTAGAGTAAATAGTGAGGTTTTGGTTGAAAACCTAGAAAATTATAATCTTAGATTTTAGCCACGATTTTGAGCATGGAATTAGGAGAAAACTTATATTTGAGTTCCCAAGGCTATGGGTAATCTTTATCTTCGTGAAATTCCAAATTTCGGGCACGTGGGCCCAAGGGCATTTTGGTCAACTTTTCGTTTGGGGTGAGGAATTGTTGTAAATTGAGTTGTAAGGTATAGTTGAGCATATATTAATGGATTTGTATCATTATTGACTACTTTCGGGGCGTTGTGCGTTGGTTCAAGCTTTCGGAAGGATGTAGAATGCCGATTGCGAGTCTTCGGAGCGAGGTGAGTCTCCTTTCTAATTCTGTGAGGGGGAAATTGCCCCATAGGTGAGTTAAATTGATTATGTGCTCCTAGTTGTGGGGGCTACGTACGCACGAGGTGACGAAAGTCTGTGCGTAGCTACTATTATGCTATTGTCCGAGTAGTTTATGACCCAAAAGCATGCTTTATGTGGAATAAATGTGAAATCATTGATAGCTCAGATTGCTCAAATCACATTAAATTAATAATTGGATTTTCTAAAAGACTTAAGCTTCATTTTCTCAAATTAATAAAGAGAATTTACCTTTCCTGGATATTTGCTCCACGTTGACTTCTTGATTGTTTATCTGTCTATGTGTGTTTATTTTGGAACGGGCCAAATGCCTCGGCAGATTAATAGATGCATCTATAAGCGCGCCGTTGACCCTCGGCAAGTGCACATTTATTTCTGTTGGATCGGGCCGTCGCCTCAGTATGATTTGTGCATGTTTGTATTGCTGCCTGGACTTGTTTAAGTCGTTACATACCTCCCTCTGGCTCGAGATCATCTTGTTAATAATGAAAAGAAATCTTGGAAAATTTCCTATGAAAGACTTATGTGTTTACTTGTTTTCCTCTATCTGAATAACAATCATGTTAGAAAATAAATCCACTGTTTGAATATGTATATTGAGAACAAATAATCGTTGGACCATTAGAGTGAGTCAAAGTTGTCTATCTCGTCTCTACCTCTTCGGGATTAGGGGGGACACTCATTGAGTGCACGTTGATTACGTACTCATACTACACTTCTATGCATTTTTGTTGCACATGTTCATGATATATTAGCGACCTACTGGGCGCAGTATCACGGACAATTCAGGGACTAGGTGAGTTGCAGTATGCGAGGCGACCCATAGCTTTTTAAGTCCCTTCCTAGTAATTGTATTTCCTTTCTGTCCATTGTATTCCGGACATGTGTTGTGTTGTATTTATATCCTTATCTGTAGTTGCTCATGCACTTGTGACTCCGGGTTTCTGGGATGGTTTCTGTAAATTTTTGTATTAATTGGAATTATTTAAGTTTATATTCGAGAAATGACCGTATTTTATGTGAAACAAAAAGGGGAAAAACCTTAGATCTTCAAAAGTATTAAAAGAGGAAACGTATGGGTAATCTAATTGGCTGGCCTGACAGCGATGTCCGGCGCCATCACGACCTGTAGGGGATTTGGGTCGTGACAACATGGTATCAAAGCACTAGGTTTCCTTCGGTCTCACGAGTCATGAGCAAGTCTAGTAAGGTCTCGTGGATCGGTACGGAGACGTCTGTACTTATCCTCGGGAGGTTGCAGGACTGTTAGGAGTACTTCCCTTCTTGATTTCCTTATCGTGCGGTTCGATTCCTTTGAGGCTTATGCCTCTGATTCCTTTCCACTCAATCTTACGCGACGCAAGAGCTTGTTATAAATCAAGATTTGAAGGAATGTAATGGCACTACGAGTGCGGTGCGGGATGATTTTCCCGGTATAGTTAATTGGACTATTATAGTCGCATTTCGGAGGGATATTCCATTATTTTAGCTCCGTAGCAGAGCTTCTGAGAGCCTTAAGGCTAGGCACATGTTGCCATGATGCTTATGAGCGTTTATTCTGCAGAGTTGTTGTGATGGTACGATGTTTGCCCACATTTCGGGGCAATGAGTGAATCGAATGGAGGTTTACTCAGTATGTAATCAGAGGGATTCAGTATTTTTATTCCCAGCAGGGGAAAGGGTAATCGAACTAAGGATGGCCAGGTGTGGACTAGTGGAGGTAATGAAACGTGGCGAGTGCAAGCGTGAAGGAGTACTCTTCTTTATTGGGGTGTTGTTGTCCTAATTTGACATATTAAGTTTGTTGATGTTATAATCTGCTACGATTCGTTTTATGGCGGGATATTGTGAAATACTATTGAAGATGCAATCGTCAGATATCGCGGGATGCGGTGGTTTAGGATATAATCAATGTTCAAATGTTAACAGTTCGATAAGGATGACCTTAAAAAAGGGTTTAAGCCAGTAGCGATTTGTGGGGTCAAGTTCTATAAAGATGAATTTTATTAAGGTAACAACTGAGCAATAAGAGATGAAAAAGACATGTGGAAAGTGTCAAGCGGAGTTTTAAACTTCTAAAGGGTCAAGCTAAGGAAGCGCATGCCGAGCAGTTGATTGAAGAAGTGAGTTTGCCCAAAGTGGGAGAGCAGCGGAGCTGCGTAGAGGCTTGGTAATGCGAAAACTATGCACCTTAAAGGAGTCTGGAATGACTTGAGAATACCAGTGCTTGGTTATCGGCGCTTTCAGATCTAATTTGAAGTGGGGATTTCAATGACGGGAAATGGAAGTCGGTGGAATAACTCGAAACATAGTGTAGTTATGCGGCAGGAGATTGCGTATGACGAAAATGAGCTGCTTGAAGTGAAGAAACACGCAGCATGACTATGAAGCGAAAGGATGTTGTCGCACATTTAATGGATGTCCACGAGGGATGGATAGACTCGTACAGCTGGAGAGTGAGATCGAACTCAGGATGGGTTATTGGTGTCGTAGTGATGGTACCCCATGCAGCAACATTAGAAGGTGTCGGTGAGTGATTTCGATAGGTGGGGTATTCCGGTAAGCAGGGTAGTAGTCGCGTGGTTGGCGAGGCTTCTGCGAAGAGTTCTACTGGATATGCAGCAAGGGGAATTATTGTGTGAATGGTGTTAATGATTTGGAGAATCCAATTGGGTTTCTACGATAGGACATCGAGAATGCCAGCGATTCTTGGTGTGGAGGTGGATGATGATTCAGAATATGAGAAATGGGGATTTACATGAGAATTCCGAGAATTTGCGGCGGATGGTTACACAAGGTTGTGTCAACAAGAGATTAAGAATAATGGTGAACTCCAGAGCATTGTAATAATGGCTTCAAGCTAAGTGGGAGAGTCCCACCGCTTATGATTTGGACTTCATGGTTAGCTACTTG
>MU746152.1:35463-63701 GCA_026770625.1 Nicotiana glauca
CTAGTTCTCTATGTGCTATTCCTTTATGTGTTTCGCTTCCTATCTTTCTAGGAAAAGTCCGTATTAGTGCGGGGTTTAGATAATTCCTTCCAGAATTCGATTTCCTGTTTGTGTTTTGTTCGGATTGGTAGCCTATTGGCGCATGGTAGCATCAAATGACATTTTAATGCTTTCTGGGGTGGCTTATTGCCTGAGCAGTTGTATCGGATGAGAGAGATCCCTTGATCTATGATTCTATGCAATCCAGTTATATGAGGTATATTATGGAGATAAGACCATTATTGGGTTCAGAATGAGGTTAAGGCCNTTAAGGATGTTCTATGGTTGGCCTTATGTTCGAACTTGGGAAAGGATTCGGGATGTGTGCCCTGTATGGAATCAGGTTTTAAAGGGGGTAATTCTGCTAGGTGCTTCGTCGAGAGTGTACTCCTGTGTTATGAGATCTATGTAGCCGATTATATTCGGGACCAAGTCAGAGCGAACGGCTCTCAGTGATGGTCCTAGTGAATTCAAGAGGTAAAGTGTGATGCCTAATAATGTCGAGTTTATAGGCATAATTGAGGATCAAGCTTGGAAAGCAGCTTATGAGAAGTGGCACAGAATGTTTCCTGATGGTTGGCTTTTAATGTAGCAATTGGGAAGTACGAAATGGTTCATAGCGGTTGAGACAGCATGGTCTCGTGGTTCAAGGTCACTCGGGATGAGTGTATATGGAGCGTGTTATGTGTTGAAGAGANAGTAAAGGTTAGGGTAAGACCTGTATATGTCATGGGGTGCAATGGGAGCATCAGATCAGTAGGATTTTTGCTAAGTTGATCAGAGAATATTATGGTGGTCCTGTGGATTTAGTGTTGCAAAGTAAGGCCGTTATGTTTGAGTACAGCGTGTAGTGATTGATATGGTGGTCGTATGTCGGAAGCAGGCCTAGCATAGGATTCCTGATATTGGAATCGGGCTCTAAGTCTTATTTGCGTGAATAAAAGGGAACAAATTTAGGATATATCGGGCTTATGTGCTCAGCTACGTTTTGGTAGTGTGGGAAGGTGCGTGAGGTACTAAACAGTGATTTCAGACTACTCCAGCACAGCTCTCAGCACATTTGAGGACGAACGTACGTTTAATTGGAAGAGAATGTAACGACCCGACTGGTCGTTTTGAGTACCAGCGCTCCTTTCAGCAGTCGGAGGCCATGAACAACTTCATTTCGGGTATTATGACTTGTTCGCATGGTCGGAATTTAAATTCGGGAAGATCAGAGTTAAATTTAGATGAGAATTCTCATTTGAGAAGCTTAAAGTCAAAATAATGAACTAGGATTGGATTTTTGAGTAAACGACCTCGGAATTGGGATCCGAAGGTTCCATTAGGTTCGTATAATGATTTCGAACTTGGGCGTATGCCCGAAGTGGGTTTTGGATAACCCTGGAGCGTTTTGGCGCCTATTGTGGAAGTTAGCATTTTAGAAGAAATTCCATAAGTTTGGTTTGAAGTGTGTTTTGGTGTTATCAATGTCCGTTTGGAATTCTGAGATTGAGAGTAGCTCCGTATGGTGATTCTGGAGTTGGGAGCGCAATCGGAAGTGAATTCGGATGTCCGTAGGCCATTTTAAAGCCATTTGGCTAAAGATAGAAAGTTGAAGGTTTTTGGAGAGTTTGACCGGGGGGTTGACTTTTTGATATCGGGGTCGGAATCAAATTCCGGAAGTTGGAGTAGGTCCGTAATGTTAAATATGACTTGTGTGAAAAATTTGAAGTCAATCGTACGTGATTTGATAGGTTTCGGCATCGGAAATAGAAGTTGGAAACTTCAAATTTCGTAAAGCTTGAATTGAGGTGTAATTCGTGATTTTGGTGTTGTTTGATATGATGTGAGGCCTCGAGCAAGTCCGTAATGTGTTTTGGGATTAGTTGGTATGATTGGTTGGGGTGCCGGGGGCCTCGGGTGGATTCCGGGTGGCTAGCGGATCGAATTCGGAGTTTGAAGAAGGGCTGGGCTACTGGTATCTGGTATTTTCCGCTTCTGCGGAAATGGAACCGCAGAAGCGGCCCTCGCAGAGGCGATAATTGGACCGCATAAGCGTTTTTGGCCATCAGTGAAGAGGACCGCATATGCGGTCGAGTAGCTGCATAAGCGGAACCGCACCTGCGGTCGGGGAGTCGCAGAAGCGTAAGGGGCAGCCTAGGAAGGTGACCGCAGCAGCGGATTTTTGTCCGCATAAGCGGGACTGCAAAAGCGGAAAGAGCTGGGGGCAGAGTGTTGTTTTAAAATCCGATTTTGGCTCATTTTATTTCATTTTTCTTCCATGGGAGCGATTTTTGGAGCAACTTTTGAGCGTCATTTTCGTCATCAAGCATGGGGTAAGTGATTTCTACTGGTTTTGTGTTAAATACAAGTTTATACATGGAATTAATCATGGAAATTAGAGTAAATATTGAGGTTTTGGTTGAAAACCTAGAAAATTATAATCTTAGATTTTAGCCACGATTTTGAGCATGGAATTAGGAGAAAATTTATATTTGAGTTCCCAAGGTTATGGGTAATCTTTATCTTCGTGAAATTCCGAATTTCGGGCAACGTGGGCCTGAGGGCATTTTGGTCAACTTTTTGTTTGGGGTGAGGAATTGTTATAAATTGAGTTGTAAGGTATAGTTGAGCATATATTAATGGATTTGTATCATGATTGACAACTTTCGGGGCGTTGTGCGTTGGTTCAAGCTTTCGGAAGGATGTAGAATGCCGATTGCGAGTCTTCGGAGCGAGGTGAGTCTCCTTTCTAATTCTGTGAGGGGGAAATTACCCCATAGGTGAGTTAAATTGATTATGTGCTCCTAGTTGTGGGGGCTACGTGCGCACGAGGTGACGAGAGTCCGTGCGTAGCTACTATTATGCTATTGTCCGAGTAGTTTAGGACCCAAAAGCATGCTTTATGTGGAATAAATGTGAAATCATTGATAGCTCAGATTTTTCAAATCACATTAAATTAATAATTGGATTTTCTAAAAGACTTAAGCTTCGTTTTCTCAAATTAATAAAGAGAATTGACCTTTCCTGGATATTTTCTCCACGTTGACTTACTGATTGTTTATCTGTCTATGTGTGTTTATTTTGGAACGGGCCGAATGCCTCGGCAGATTAATAGATGCATCTATAAGCGCGCCGTCGACCCTCGGCAAGTGCACATTTATTTCTGTTGGATCGGGCCGTCGCCCCGGTATGATTTGTGCATGTTTGTGTTGCTGCCTGGACTTGTTTAAGACGTTACATGCCTCCCTCTGGCTCGAGATCATCTTGTTAATAATGAAAAGAAATCTTGGAAAATTTCCTATGAAAGACTTATGTGTTTACTTGTTTTCCTCTATCTGAATAACAATCATGTTAGAAAATAAATCCACTGTTTGAATATGTATATTGAGAACAAATAATCGTTGGACCATTAGAGTGAGTCAAAGTTGGCTATCTCGTCTCTATCTCTTCGGGATTAGGGGGGACACTCATTGAGTGCACGTTGATTACGTACTCATACTACACTTCTATGCATTTTTATTGCACATGTTCATGATATATTAGCGGCCTACTGGGCGCAGCATTACGGACGATCAGGGAATAGGTGAGTTGCAGTATGCGAGGCGACCCGTAGCTTTTTAAGTCCCTTCCTAGCAATTGTATTTCCTTTCTGTCCATTGTATTCCGGACAAGTGTTGTGTTGTATTTATATCCTTATCTGTAGTTGCTTATGCATTTGTGACACCGAGTTTCTGGGATGGTTTCAGTAAATCTTTGTATTAATTGGAATTATTTAAGTTTAAATTCGAGAAATGACCATATTTTATGTGAAACAAAAAGGGGAAAAACCTTAGATCTTCAAAAGTATTAAACGAGGAAACGTATGGGTAATCTAATTGGCTGGCCTGACAGCGTTGTCCGGCGCCATCACGACCGGTAGTGGATTTGGGTCGTGACAAAGGGGGTCCTAGGTTTATAATCAATATGGATCACATCAATGTAATACCCGGCAATCACTCCTCATAAAATGGGTTGCACGTGGTATTAGCGCACCGATCATCATGTCCATATCTACCCTTCTCACCCGTTAAGGTATTAAAATGCAGAATAGTATCGTTACTTATTGCATGCTATTACCCGTCTTAATCCTATCAGTCCCGAAGGCATTTGGGACTAATAATCCTAAAGAGGGGAGGGCGTTGGGGCTTTTTTAGAGTTTAAAAGGGGATAAAATTCTAAGGCGACAAACAAAACACATAATGCAGTTAGGGGAAACATATAGCAGATTAAAGGCTCAAACATGGCTCCTCACTTAAAGAAGCAAATTATCTAGCATGACTTCAAATACTGGTTATAGTCTGAATTAAATTTAAAGCGTTAGGACATGCTGCTTTATCACATATTGCTCAGATGAGAAGTCCGAATTAGGCCTTGTCTGGTTGTAGTTTATCAGGGACTGACACAGTCGATTAATTACCTACTGGTTTGCCTAGATGAGGCCTATAAGCATGATATCTAACAATGCAGAAGGCGTACTGATTTTATAGAAAGGTTATTGGTTTTATAAACAAAAGTTCTGCAGATTTTAAACAACCTTGCTAATGATTTTAAACTCATAGATGAAATAGACGAAGCTGATTCAACTGATTACATCCTATGGGCATGATTTCTAAGCGCTGTTGGTTTTAAGACGATTATGTAAGTGCAGGAGTCCTATAGGCATGGTATCCAGAATGAAGTTGATTATTATTAAACCAATTATTATTTTCCTAATGGCAGACGTATATGCAGAGGTGCAGAAACAAAACTATAATCATGATTTTTATATGTAGAAACTTATAGGCATGGTTTCTAATGCTGTAATGAAACAATATTATAGGCAGGATTTCTACATATAATGCAGAACTTATAGGCAGGATTTCTAAATGTGTTAGCGCAGAAACTTATAGGCAGGAGTTGTATATGTTATGCAGAAATGCAGAATTTGTAAATAGTAATCCCTATGAGCATGCTGTCTACCCATATGCATACATAAATGACCCTCCCTTTTTTACTAGAACCCCATAGTTATTACAAATTATTATAGACCCGAATGAATCAAGAAAGATAAAAAACATTACATCAGAAATTCAAGCTACAACCAAACAGCCTAATTCAGACTCAAGGTCTAACAATATGAGATAAACCAACTTCTAGGATCACTTTTCTAAGACCTTTCTCTTATTTGGGATGTGTCAAAGTTCCCTAAGAACCTCAAAGGGCTCCGGGCAATGCTTACACCCCAAATACATTACACAATGAGATTATAGTGCAGTGTGGAAGGGCCAACACTCAAATGTCCAAGTTCAGAGGGAACTCAAGGTCCCAAAGCAAGGCTCATAGGAAGGGGGCAGAAAATAGAGTCTAAGAGTAAGTGTAAGTGCATAGAGGGGAGTTAGGGAAGGCCAGGGCAGGCTAGTGGTTATGCCCAGCAATCAGGAATGCTGACACACCCCTGACCAGCCTGTTAGCCAAATCTTATGAGTTAGGATCCATTGAAGATCAAGTTCAGACCTGAGCAGTAATTTGGATACTGCCAGGCCAAAAACCTTAACTCAGACACATAGAGAGGAATAAGGGGCAGGGATTCATAATAGAAATAGATGCAAGGGAAGAACATACATAGTTTAATCACTGAACATGAACAACTAAGTAAACAAGAATGCTGAAACTATAAAGTAAACAAATAGGGGTGAGGCAGGAAAATTAAATCAGACATACCAGTTTCAGGGGAAACAGGTAAAAACAGTAGTCTCGAAAAGCCAATTTGTAAGCAAACAGTTCCAAAAGATCTCAGAAAAGTAGAATGTTGAGAGAGTATTGAACTCAAAGCAGTATTGTAAGTGTGTAAGTTGAAAGTAAGAAGTTCGAGGTATTGAACTCAAAGTGTCTTTTAAAAGTGAAGAAGGGTAGTCCCTTTTATAATGCTGTGAAGCAAGTAAGAAAGGTAAGAAAATAGTTTGCAATCAATCACATAGAATTTCCCTTTAGTTAAGGGATTTGATTTCAAACGGGTAGAAGATATTTAATGAAAGAATTTGATTAAAACTTTACCCAAAGTAATACAAGAAGGGGTAAATACGCAGGGGTTATTTAAGGCAAAAGTCCAATAGTACACGGTTTCTAAAAAATAAGGAAAGGGAATCAATCAAACAACCAGGAAAATAAAACTTACAGGCTTTTACTCGAGTGAACCATGTCAGGAAAGGGGTAAAGAAAGGTTTAATTTAAAGGCAATCAGTGACAATCAATTAGCCCCATTAAAGGACTTCAGAATCAACCAATTAGTTGGTAAAACATTTTTGAAAGAAGAGTTCTTATATATATAAAGCACACAAATATGTGAATCAAGAAATGACTGTCAAGTTATTTAGAAGAGAGTTTAATCAAAGAGAGGTTCAGAATCGTAAGCAAAAAGAGTACAAGTCCAATTTGTAGACTCATAATGAGTCTGAGAGTCCAGGGTTCCAAAGTGGAACCCTAATTCAAATACAAAAAAATCAAAATCGCCAAAAGAAACCCTAAATCGGGGTTTCAAGATGAATCAGACAATAGAGATGAGAATTCAAGCCACTCGATAGAGGTTCAGAAGTCTTTTCCAAAGACTTATGAGAAATAAACAGACACGATACGCAGTTAAGAGCATGGAGAACACGTTTTTGAGAAGAACTCGGAACTAAAACAAGTTCAGAAGAAAAGGTGACACAAACTTGGGCAAAACCAAATGAATTATGCTTAGTAAGAACACAAACATAGTCTAGTAAAGCATACAACATCAAAGAACTCACAGTAAACACATATAGTAGAGAAGTAAGGAAAACATAACATGGATTAACAAGTGAGTACAGGAGTAACACGTATAGTAGAAAAAGAAAGTAGAAGAACAGTACATGCGTAGTAAGAGAAGTCATACGAGCATAACACAGACAAACACACATAAAGAAAGAACAAAAAGAATCAGAAAGATGCCTTTGAAAATCCTTTCAGAAACCCTAAATCAAAATTAAACGATTTTAAAAAGAGAATTTGGGGAAAAACTTTAAAAAGTTCAATAGAACACAGACATTTTTCAGATCTAAGAAAAAAAATCAAATAAAGAACCTCGGACAACTTAGGATTTCAGAGAACCCTAGAAACGAGAAAGGTCTTGAGGAAAGTCAGATCTTGAGTTGAAAAGGCTCATAGTGCTTGAATATGCCGGGGTAATGGCCGGAGAAGCCATAAATCTACAGATCTGAGAAGGATCTGAAGGAGAACCATCGAGGTGAGGTCTCAAAGCTTCGAACAACCATCGTTTACTGATGGAGGGGAGTGAGTACCAACCATCCATGGCGTGAGAAGCCATGGATTCCGGTGGAGTGGTGGTTGAAAAGGGGTAGAAGGAGGCTAGGGTTTCAGAGAGTTTGAGAGTGCTTTATAGACGAGGGGTTTCGAAGGCGGCTGAGAGACGGGAAAATGAGGAATTAGGGTAGTCGTTTAGAGTTAAAAAAGGTAAGGGTGGCTTATGGCCGTTGATCAAAAATGGTCAATGGTCTGGATCAATAGTAGGAACTGGGCGGGGCATTTTGAATTGTGTCGTGGATTGGATCCCAATGGAATTGGGCTGATTTAATTGAGTCAAATTAAGGTCTACAATCAAAATGTAATGGGACTGATATTGAAATGAAAATGGGGCTAAATATTAAATAGCCAATTTTCCCTTTTTATTTTATAAAAATAGTGAAGATGATTTTAAAAGTAAATTAAAAGTACTGAAATAATTAATAGTATATGAATATTAATTTAAAAATACTGGACCCAAGTTTATAATTATAAAATGCTATCAAAGTAGGCTACACTTGCAATTATACGCAATTTAGTCTTTTAAATATCAAATAAATTTGTAAAAATATACAAAAATCACCTTAGCTATTTTTTGGCGTAATTATGAGAACAAAATAGGTCATTCACCAAAATGATAATCTTTGGGAATAATTATTGGATTTTATACTTCTAAAATAGAGAATAAATTGATTTTGAAAATCTTTAAAAATTTGGTAAAATATCAAAACACTTGGGCATGCTCATATATGCATGTACATGCTATTTTTGAAAGTATTTTGTATACAAAAATATATAGGGAAAATTGGGTATCAATAGGTTAAAGCCTTATTCCTTATTTCCCCAGCTAGTCTTTCATGGTAATACTTAGGGAGGACCCTCTGACTCTTTTAAAGTTGTAAGCTTGTTATATTGTATACTAAAAGAAATTTTTGATGTTCTTACTCATCTATAAATATCCGTAGTTACATACCTCTGTGTACTTGTGCTTGTGCAGTTGCTTTTGCATTGAAGTTTTGACTATCTTCCTAGTGGCATTCGATTTTATTTTAGTAATACTCATACGATACCTTTAACTACCCGAACTCCTATATTCATATTTCTCAAGGGTTCCAATGTGATATCTACAAGATTGAATTCCCCATGTTGGGGTTCACTATGTTTATCTTGCATGATTTGTTGACTTATCTATAACCTCTTGTCTATCTATAACTAGACTTTTTCTGAATCAACTAGTAAATGCTCGTTGGTCCATTTTCATATAAATACTCCACGTAATCTTTCTTCGGTTGTTTCCTTTATCTTAACTTACATCTTGCGCTAGCTCTTTATTTATCAATAACATCCTAGGCAGGAACCCTTACTTCCTTTCCTTGGCATTGTTCTTGCTTAATGTTATGGAATTGTTGCATATACGTAGTAGAATAAGTGTAATATCATTCCTTTTTTTTTAATTACCACATTTAGAACCACTTAATTCTGACTTCAGGTCACATCACTCCATATTCCCCCCTTTAGGGAAGGACTAAGATTTAGAGCTACGACAATATACCTATAGAAGTTTCACCTATTTATCTTTTTCGTCTTTTCACATCTTTGGTAATCCTTACTTGCCTTGCGGTAATCCTTCTGCACTAAGGATAGCGAAATTCCTTACTCACGAGGGTGACACTTAGTGTAACTGGCACACATAGTCACTTAAGCTTAACTTTGCTCACATTTCTTCCTTTAGGAAAGCGTATTCCTGAATGACCTTTAAGGGTTATTCTTCTGTCGTCCACTTTCGTCGGAACGCAATCTCTGAAATTCTCATTGCCTACTATTGTCAAATCACACAATCCTAATTCATGTTTATTTTATCTTATTCACCAGTCACACCGATTTCTATTACTCTGAGATCTAACTTTTTCCTTTTGGTAGTTGCGTTGGAGTCACGAACTTATTTCTCGAAATGAGGATATGATTTTATGGCCTATACTCTTTTGTTGTCTCAAGGACTAGCTCGTCTCGACTTTTCCTTCACTTGACTACATACTCATTTTTATTATCTACCATTCATATCTTACTCATAATGCTTCATTAACTCTCTTCTCATTTCCCGCTAACATTTTTTGTCTATCACTTTATTTTGAAAATTTTAACCGGACATTCTTTTACTTTTAGCTCCCTTTGCTTCATCTACTTCTCTTGGGGTTGCCTAAAATTCTTTCTTTACTAGGGACGAGAGTCACACTAAGGTAATATTTATCCCTTTCAAGGTTTCCAGTGCCTATCTTTTTAGTACTCATATCTAGATGCACTATTTTGGAGTGCACCATCTGAGTGTCTCATAAGGAGATCTATTAACACATTTGCAATATCCTTCGGAAATGTCAACTAACGCAAAAATCTATCCATCATTTTGGGTTTCTCTAACCCAGCCGGGTATTGATATCGCTTCTCTTAAACCATATCTGTTAGATTCCATAGGGCATAACTGAGATCGATGTTTACAATTGTACATACCTCTGTTATTATTGAAGGTAAGTCAAAATGCTTATATTTTTCTACCTGAATTGTAAATACCGATAATTTTCATTAACTGGGTACCTCATACCCTTCTCACCTTGCTCTTTTTACTCGTTGAAGCTTAACCTTCTGAATCTCTGGTTTCTTTTTACCATAGGGGTGGATAGATATTGTTGCCTTAAGGCTCCTTATCATAAGGCGTACACGTCTTAGTACACACAAGATCTACTGAAGACCTTACATTTACTCATCATAAACATCATGAAAAATCGAGTTCCTCTGACTCAAATCATCCACAACCACATGTCACCTCTTACCAATTGTCTTGCTGGATGTATGTATCATCGTATTATAAATAAAATAGACTTTAGGCGATTGAATTCTTTCAATTGAGCTCTACCACACGATCTAGAGTAAGAAGAAAGAGTGACAATTCTAAATTCCCTGTAGCCTCTTTCTTGTCAGTATGGTACAAGGTACACCCATAAACAAGACTCTACTAGACAAGGCTTGTAGACTCCCTATGACACAACTGCTCTGATACCACATTAGTCACAACCCAAACCAGTATGTCGTGACGGGCACCCGGTACCTTACTCAATAGAGTGCCAATGTAACGCATATTTTCGTATCGTACTCTTATAGGTAAATGAGATGGAAAGGCTGTCATGAGATTAGTAGAATAAAATATGAGGAAATACTCAACTTGATATACCAACATCTATATATGACGTACGAGCCTAAAAGGCAATAATAATCACTCGTACATTGAACATAGGCTGACAAGGCCACACAATCTTTCATATACATTACATGTGTCTACAAGACTTTAAGATTACATAAACGTCATAAGGACGGGACAGGTCTCCGACATACCAATAGATGCATGTCGTAATTATACTGGCCAAATAAGTAACTCCGGAGCAAATGGAAGGAACCAACATCTTGCGCTGAGCTGATAGCCTTTTTGGAGAACTCTCAGCCAGTCTATCGAGACCTGCGGGCATGAAACGTGGCGTCCCCAGGCAAAAGGGATGTTAGTACAAATAATTTATCGAGTATGTAAGGAATAAAAAATAGTAAATAATAGACATGAGAGAAACATGGAATTAAAGACCCAACATGCATATCTGAATAGCTCTATGAATCATTTAATATTATAATGACATGCATATGCGTATAAATGTCATACCATTCATGGGTATAAGCGTTCATAACATCATTAAGCATCTGAGGGCATCCCATCATATCATCTCGGCCACTATGGAGAAATTGTCAATGTATACCAGCTGATCAGGTGGTGCTTCATATATAATGTCGTAACCTTTTATAATATCCGGCGTTATATATACGTGTATATAACGTCGTCTGGTCATGGGTTAATGTACATGTATAAAGGAATGCAATGCATGAGAAGTATATCAATAAAATCTCTCAGAACGTCATAAGACCATTATGCCTTGAATAATATCATAAAACAAACTTTATCAAGTTATGTATTTTCTAAGACCCATTAACAAATGGTAAAATAATAAGACATATGAGAGTTCAAGAACATAGGCATTTGTAATACTTCTATAAATCAATTCTTTTATGGAAGTTGTGCATTTGCTCGTTTTGTTCGTATTGTATAGATTATGCCAAAAAGAAAGAAGGGTTAGCTTTAAAATACCTGAACCAATTCTATTGACAATTCCTCTAACACACATCTTTTGCGAAAACACATAATGGCGGATCCAAGTAGGGGAAAATCCATTTGATAATTCTTGAGAAAGATTGTACCGTACTTTTTTAGAATCGCAAAATCTCACGTTACAGCTCTGACCGTTGCAAATCACGTATGTAATCTGTCTGCAACGTGATGCTGTATCTTCTAATGTTAAGGGGGATAAGCAAACATTAGCTTGCATTGCTTAAGTTAAGGTATTTAGGTAATTCACGTACAGAAGGCTAAGGAGTTGTTAACCTTGTTATGCTCTAATAATATTCTCTTGACAATTCCTCTAATACATATTTTTTGCGAAAACACATAATGAAGGATCTAGGTAGGGAAAAATCCATTTGATATTCTTGAGAAAAATTGTACCGTACATTTTTAGAATCGCAAAATCTCACGTTATAGCTCTGACCAATGCAAATCACGTATGTAATCTGTCTGCAACGTGATGCTGTATCTTCTAATGTAAAGGGGGATAAGAAAACATTAGCTTGCATTGCTAAAGTTAATGTACTTAGGTAATTCACGTACATAAGGCTAAGTAGTTGTTAACCTTGTTATGCTCTAATAATATAACACCTTGCTACATCTTGTACGAGTCACTTAGGCGCTTTTGTTACCCACTTCATGGGATGCCACGTTGGTGGTAAGATCCATCAAACTTATTCAATTCTAGTTAATTGTTAATTTATTAATCTCTCATTAATAAATAATTAATAAATTACCCACATAATTAAGAATTATCTCGAATTACTTAAAATACTACTTACTTTTAACACACCTTATACACCTTACTATCATGATTATGTGGTACCTTGTACGACACTAGTCCGTAAATATCGCTTATTTCAGCTCAGGACGTATTATATCTCAAAATGTCAAACTTCGACGAAAATTCATTTTCTTCGATTTGCTTACTCTCTGACCTTCACGAATTTACTCATCACTTGTTTGAAATAGCATAATCTTTATAATATTCAAATAATTTTGTCTTTGAACTGTGGTCAATTATCTTACGATGATTTTACATATAATACTACGTGGTGTAATACCGTCGCAATAAGATATTGCGGAGCGCAACATCATCGTAATATAATACCGTGAAACGTAACAAAGTGTGAGGATGATAGGCCCAATCCCCGACCCTTCGGACTTTTACATCCGGGGAGGTTGACCACTTTTCTCAAACTCATAAATCTGAAAAAATAGTAACACCTGCAATTGTGGAGATGGCTGGCACATTCCTCGGCCAATATGGATTTTACACTCGTGGAGGTTGGTTACTTCTACCAAACATATAAATCTGAAGATGTAATGACCTGCAAGTGTGGGGTAGCTCGGCTTGGTTGTTATGGCTCCCATATTTTGGGAGGCTTGCTACTTATCCCAAAACACAAATGATCATATATATCTAATCTAAGCTGAATCTGAATAAATGCAAGAAATACCATAACAACAATAAAATCAAACAAAAGATTTAATTACTCCTGATTTTCTAAGCTAGTAGAATTATCCTACAACACAATTAAATTTCTGTAAGATAATCATATCATGATGTCACGATCCTAAACTTAACATGTTGTGATGATGACGCCTATCACAGAACTAGGCAAGCCGACATCCAAAATAAAACTAGCCATTTGGTATTAAAAATACGATGAAGCATCCAAGGTGGCATTTGGTAGTACAATACAAGTAATACTGAGATAGAGGAGGAGAGTCAAGGTCTGCAGACGCCAAGCACCTACCTCAATGATCTCCGAACGGGTAAAACTCCAAGTAACAAGCCTGGAAGTACCTGGATCTGCACATGAAGTGCATGGTGTAGCGTGAGTACAACCAACTCAATAAATAACAAGTCTAACCTTTGGGTTCAAAGTAGTGACGAGCTCCACCAATTTTTACATCCCGCATTTTCGTACGTTAAATTTTTCGTCTTCAGTTAATTGACGTAGACTCGGGGATGATATCATCTTGACATTAACGTATTTACGCTATTTGTAATAAGCGATAAATAAGTGTTATGAAGGGTAGAAAGGTACACGAATTAAAGAAAACGAGTTTCAGTGGCCAATTTGGAATAAAATACGGGTCGAGCGATCCCGATAATTATGAACTAGTACCATGCAAGGTACCATATGACTATGGTAGTATAATGTATAAAGTATATATAAAGTATATTAAAAATAAGTAAAATTTGAAGTAATTTATGGTAATTTTTAAATTATGCGGGTAAGTGGTTAATTACCGGATAACGGAACCTTACCCAATTAACTAATAAGTGGGTAAAGATTAATAAGCTTCATCCCCACTCCCCACGTGGCAGTAGGCCACTATTCAAGCATATAACTCATTAGTCATATATGCTTAATAGGCTAGAGACGTGTAAATCATTAAAAGATATACAATTATATGTCGTTTTAAAAGGTTCACTTTGAAAGCTTGGTTAACATAAAAGAGATTGGTTCATTTTGGACAAAAGTAGTAGTACGTCCATTTAGTCTTATTCATATGACATTTTAGTTCAAACATTCAAGACAAAAGCTTTCTTTCCGAGCAAAATTCAAAGAAGCAGAAGCTTCATTCTTTCTTTCAACATATTTCACAGAACCAGAAGCTTTATTTCGTTCAAATAATTCAAGGAACAAAATGTAATTCCATCAAGATTTGGAGGTTTAAAAGAGTACGGTGCAATCTTCAAGAATATTATATAGAATTTTCCTTATTCCAGGTATGTTAAGATCATCCCTTCTTTTCTTTGGCATGTTCCAAATTATATTGAATAAATGAGCAAATGCATAGTTCCCACAAATTACTCTATTAATAAAAATACTAGAGGTGTCTACATTCTTGATTCCCCATGAGAATTATTATCATCTTCTGTTCATAGGTCTCAGAAAAATATGCGTTTGAAAAAGTTTATCCGGAAGGAATATTGAGATTTTTACGTATTTTTCATACATTTCACCCATTTATACATGTGCATTGACCCATGACCAGATGACGTTATATATACGCATATATGTAAATATATGTATATGGGAAAAGGTTATGGCGTTATATATGCACCACCACCTGATCAACTGCTATATGTTGATAATGTTGCCCTTAGTGGCCGAGACGATATGATGGGATGCCCTCAGTGGCTTGATGATATTATGTACACCCATACCTATGCATGACACGACATTTATACGCACGTGTATGGCATTATAAATGTTTTAGAATTTACAAAGCTATTCAGATTTAAGGATGTGTTTCTTTATTCCATGTTTCACCTATGTCTTTTACGTATTAATTTTCATGCCTTACATAGTCAGTACATTTTTCGTACTGAAGCTCTATTTTACGGGGCCTGCGTTTCATGCCCGCAG
Organism: Nicotiana glauca; assembly: GCA_026770625.1. Lineage (NCBI taxonomy): Eukaryota > Viridiplantae > Streptophyta > Magnoliopsida > Solanales > Solanaceae > Nicotiana > Nicotiana glauca. The sequence goes on from MU746152.1 coordinate 50,425, forward strand.
GTACAGATAGGCAACCTGAGGGTCCCCCTTCTTAGGATCCATGATCAGCGAGAGTTGGCATGCTCCACTTGATCCGGAGCTGCTTTTGATTTTGGTACGATATGTTTGTATATATATATACACACACACACACACACACATATATATATATATATATATATATATATATATATATATATATATATATATATATATATATATATATATATATATATATATATATATATATATATATATATATATATATATATATATATATATATATATATATATATATATATATATATATATATATATATATATATATATATATATATATATATATATATATATATATATATATATATATATATATATATGTGTGTGTGTGTGTATATATATATACACACACACACACACACACATATATATATATATATATATATATATATATATATATATATATATATATATATATTGGTATGACGTGCAGTTCCGTCTTTGTACAATTATGTTTCTATTAAAGGTCTGTAGACAACGTGTCTAGTTGGATAGTATTTGACCTTGCCGGCTTCTAGTTTTGAGATGTATAGTTGTCTATAGAAACATTGTCGTCTCGCCTAACGTATGTTGTACGTATATGTATGTATGCCTTTGGGCAGATTTTTTTCATGTATATTATTCTCGTAATGCAGTAGATTTTATTCAGGTTTATATGTTGGACGCATGATTAGAGGTGTTGACAGGTATGACTTGGACACCCGTTGTGGCCCATCGGTTTGGGTCGTGACAAAAATACAGTAAAAATATAGAGTATAACAATACGGAAAATGTAGACATGCTTCTATGTTTAACAACTAAGTTCAACACATATAAAATATGCCAAGGGTGACTGCTATGAGGAATATGACATCTTTATATCTATATGGCAATATGAACATCCTATGTGATGCAACACAATGAAAACCTCAAGTGCTCACACCCTCAGATCACTCAATATGGCTTCCTTAATTTTTGCTCAGCACACTCAGTCACTCAACATTGTACGGTACCTGCTGCGGCGTGTACCACGATCTACATATGGCCATAAGGCCTCTTGTAGCGTGTAACTTGATTCACAAATAACCATAAGGCTATTTGCGTCATGCAAACCTATCCAAATATAGCCATAAGGCATGTTGTGGTGTGCAACCCAGTCCACATATAGCCATAAGGCTTGTTGTGGCGTACAAACCGATCCACAATCTGAGTCACAACACGACTCTCAAGCTCCAACTCAGTCATAAATATCTATAGTATCTCGAGCTCACAAATATCATACCAATTAGCCCAAAAAATGAAATTTGATATGTAAATAATGGATGAAACTAAGTAGAAAATTGCCGTCTAAGCAAATAATTTAACAAGAGAAATGACCATAGTGGGTCTCAATAGGTTAAAACATATAGCCTAATATGATTTATAACATGAATCGGTAGCTCAATTACTCTAACACATAGAGATAACATGAATGGCTACAAGGTCGGATGACTACACATTACCACAAAATCAAATGGATCACAATTTCTACGATGCACGCCCACACTCAACACCAATCACGTAACACATAATTCAGGAATTCGTACCCTCAGAACCTAGTTTAGAAGTGTTACTTAACTCAAATCGTACAAATCTCTACTCCAATAAGTCGTTGCCTCGCGAATCGACCTCCGAACGGCTTGAATCTAGCAATAAAATATTCAATACAATCAACATGAGCTAGGTGAATCAGTTCCATATGAAATTGCTAAGTTCTTAATCAAAAGTCAAAAAGTCAACTCAAAAAGTTAACCCTGGGCCTACGTCTCAGAACCCAACAAAAGTAATAAAATCCGAACACCCATTCGACCACAAGTCCAACCATACCAAATGTACTAAATTCTAACACTGAATCGTCACTCATATTCCTAAAATTTATTCTCCAATACCTAGCCCAAAACTCCCAAAATTCCACCTTAAAAATATACAAATTAGGTGGGAATTTCAATGGGTTATCAATATTATTGAATAGGAATGATCAAAAGTGACTTACCTCAAGAAATTCCTCGAATACCCTCTCAAAAATCACCTCAATGCGAGCTTGTAAAGTAAAAATAATTAAAATCTCGGAACCCTTGAATTTAAACACTCACCAAGCTCTTTCAGCGAGCCATTTCTTCGCTTCTTCGATACTGCTTCTACGGTCAAATTTCCGCATCTGTGGAAGTCACTTAAACTCTGCCCCACCACTTCGGCGGTCCAAGTCCCGCATCTGCAGACTCGCTTCTATGCAAAAAGAATTGCTCCTGCGGACTTCCAACTCCAGCTCACCCTCCACTTTTGCAGAACCAAACATGCAACTGTGGGTTTGCAAAAGCAGAAACTTCTTCGCACCTGCGACCATTGGCCAACCTCTTCAGGCCCGCACCTGTGATCCCCTGTTCGCTTATGTGAGCTTGCATATGCAATTGATCACTTGCAGGTGCAGTCACACCAGAAAAATTCTAGCTTCAGCACTTTTAAAACATCATACGAACTCACTCGAAGCGTCAAATCACACTAAACAACACAAAAACCATGAATCGTGCATCGATTCAAGCCTAATGAACTTATGAATTTCTAACTTCTATATTCGGTGTTGAAGCCTGTCAAATATCTTATTGACCTCAAATTTTGCATACAATTCATAAATAACACAACGGACCTATTCCAACTTCCGGAAAAAAACTCTGAGCCCGATAACCACAAATTTAACTCTCGGCCAAACTTCTCAACTTTCCAAACTTCTAATTTTTCCAACTTTTTCCGTTTCATGCCAAAATCACCTACAAACGTCCAAATAAATATTCGGACACACTCTTAAGTCCAAACTCATCCTACAGAGCTATCAGAACCATCGAAGCTTTATTCAAGAGTTATTTACACATAAGTCAACATCCGAAAAACTCTTTCATCTTAAGTTTCCAACCTTGGAACTAAGTATCCCAATTCATTTTAGAATATCACCAGAACCAAACCAACTACCCCGACAAGTCACATAATATAAATTGAGCCCAAAATAAGCACTAAACGGTGGAATGGGGCTACAAAACCAAAAACAACCGGTCGGGTCGTTACATCCTTCCCCTCTTAACCAAATGTTCGTCCTCAAATAGGTTTAGAATCATATATGGAGTCTCAAATATACGTGGATATCTGCTCCACATCTCCCGCTTGATCTCCAAAGTAGCCTCTTCGATTGGATGACCTCTTTACTGAAGTTATGTCCTTTGACCTTAACTTTTGAACCTGCTGATCCAAAATGGCCACCGGCTCCACATAATAAGTCAAATCACCATCCAACTGAACTGTGTTGAAGTCCAAAACATAAGACAAATCACGGACATACTTCCGGAGCATGGATACATGAAATACTGGATGAACACTTGATAGTCTAGGTGGCAATGCAAAATGTAAGCCACCTCTCCAATACTCTCAAGCACTTCAAAAGGCCCAATATTCCGATGTCTCAACTTGCCTTCTTCTTGAACCTCATAACACCATTCATGGGTGAAACCCTAAGCAATGCCTTCTCCCCAACCATGTAAGAAGCATCACGAACCTTTCGATTGGTATAACTTGTCTATCTTTACTACGAGTCAGTACCTAATAGCCAAGCCTCACCTGGATCAAACCAAACCACCGAAGAACGACACTGTCTCCCATACAAAACGTCATATAGAGCCATCTGAATGCTCGATTGGTAATTATTATTGTAGGCAAACTACATAAACTGGTCACACGAACCCCCAAAATATATGATACAAGCGTGTAGCATATCCTCCAATATATGAATAGTTCACTTGGACAATTTGTCCGTCTGAGAGTCGAATGTTGTGCTCAACTCAACTTGAGTGCCTAAATCTCATTTCACTACTCTCCAAAATTGTGATGTAAACTGCGTGGCCCAATCTGACATGATTGACGCTAGCACACCGTGAAGACGAACAATCTCACTGATGAAGATCTAAGCCAACCATTCCAAAGAATAAGTAGTCCCAACCTGAATGAAATACGTGAACTTGGTTAACCGATCCATAATCACCCAAATAGTATCAAACTTCCTCAAACTACAAAACCCATGGTGATACGCTCCCATTTCACTCTAGAATATCAAGCCTCTAAATCAATCTACCCGGTCTCTAATGCTCGTACTTCACCTACTGACAATTTAGGCACCAAGCTACAAACCCCACTATATCCTTCTTTATCCTCCTCCACCAATAGTGCTTCCTCAAGTCCTTATACATATTCGTGGCACCCTGATGAATGGAATATCGTGAACTGTTGGCCTTCTCAAGAATTAACTCACGCACCCCATCTACATTGGGTACACAGATCTGACCACACATCCTCAACATCCCATTATCCTCCATAGTAACCTCATTGGCATCACCATGATGGACCATGTCCCTAAGGAGAAGAAAATAGAGATCATTATACCGACGCTCTCTGATACAATCATACAAGAAAGACCAAGAAACCACACAAGCTACAACCCGACTGGGCTCTGAAACATCTAATCTCATGAACTGATTGGCCAAGCCCTGAACATCTGATGCAAGCAGTCTCTCTCCAACAGGGATAAAATCAAGGCTACCTAGACTCACTTCCTTTCTACTCAAGTAATCGGCCACCATATTGGTCTTCCTAGGATGATACAAAATGGTAATATCATAGTCTATTTAGCAGCTCCAACCATCTCCGTTGCCTCAAATTTAGATCCTTTTGTTTGAAGACGTGATGGAGACTCCGATGATCCGTAAATACTTCACAAGACACACCTTAGAGATAGTACCTCTAAATCTTCAATGCATGAACGATGGCTACCAACTCCAAATTATTAATAGGGTAGTTCTTATCATAAGGTTTCAACTGGCGCGAAGCATAAGAAATCAATCCACCCTCCTGTATAAAGACACACCCAATACCAATCCGATAAGCATTACCATACATTGTATAAAAGCCTAATGCTGAAGGCAAAACTAGAACTGGAGCTATGCTCAAGGCAGTCTTGAGCTGCTGGAAGCTCTCCTCACACTTCCGACCACCTAAATAGAGCACCCTTATGGGTAAATCTGGTCAAAGGCATTGCAATTGATGAGAAACCCTCCACGAAGCGACGATAATATTTGACCAAACCGAGAAAACACCAAATCTTAGTAGCTGAAGATGGTCTGGACTAACTCTGAGCTGCCTCTATATTATTTAGATCCACCTTAATCCCCTCAATAGATACTACATGCCCCAAGTAAGCTACCGAATTGAGCCAAAACTCACATTTGGAGAACTTGGAATAAAGCTTCTCCCGCCTTAACCTCTGAAGTACAATCGTTAAATGTTATGCATGCTCCTCTTGGCTACATGAGTACAACAAGATGTCATCAATGAATAACAAGACAAATGAATCTATAGATGGATAAAATAATTGTTCATCAGATGTATGAATGCTTCTAGGGCGTTTGTTAGCCCAAAGAGCATCATAAGGAACTCATAGTGACCATATCGGGTCTTGAATTTTATCTTTAGAATATTCGAGTCCTGAAATATCAACTAGTGGTACCCAAACCTCAAATCAATCTTAGAGAATGCCCTCGGTCCTAAAGGTGGTCAAATAAATCATTAATGCGTAACAAAGGATACCTGTTCTTCATTGTAATTTGGTTCAACTCCTTAAAATCGATGCTCATTTGCATAGTACCATTCTTCTTATTCACAAACAAAACCATTGCATCCCAGGTGTCGTGCCCCCTTTTTCCTCGCGGAGTTCGGGTTTTGACATTTATTGTGAATTACTCATTTCCTTTTGGGATTAATGTATTTTAAAGAGTCACCACCTAATTGATTATGGTGCATTAGGGCACCTAGAGTGGTTAACTCATATGACTAGTTGGCATTGCTAGAGATTAGGGTAAGGGCTCGAAATAACCTTTAGGGGAAGGTGTTGGGCACCTCTCGCGATCCACAACAGTGGGACTCTGCCGAACGTAAACTATGTGAATTAGTCATTTTTAACAAATAGACAGTTTTGACACATATTCGCAAATAAAGGCATGTTTTCACATTCCAAACACATGTATGATTCATATAAGGGAAGGGAGAGGTTTCAACAACTTTTATATATATATATACATATATATTTAATTAAAGAAAATGATGTTCATTTAAAGCACATAGGAGTTGGGAAAGAAGGGGTCCTAGGTTGCTTAGCCCACATGATCATACCCACACAATGCTCGGTAATCACTCCTCAGTGAGGGGCTACACATGAAATTAGCGCGTAGTCATCATATCCTTACTACCCAATTCCCTCCCCTTGGTCATAGCCTAAATCATTCTAGCAACCTTGAATATATCTTATGCGTGCACTACCCATCCCTTCCTTGTGGCCCTGGAGGTATGTAGGACCTCTAATTTAGGTAGTTATAGACCATCCTGCGATACTTAAAGGAGAAAAATCTAGGCGTCAACCAAAAATAATTAGTATTGTATTAAAGACAGCACAACTAAAAGCTCACATTTTACCTCCACAAACAGAGCAAGTAAGTGCACGTCTCAAACAGTAGTTTTCAGATATTCAAGAGGAACTCTAGATCATGACATCTAGGTGAGTAGAGAATATGTTAAGAACAAAGTGTCAAAGGCCTATTCAGTTTGGCTACAGATTTTTATACTTGTTGAACATGAGCAGTTACAAATAACAAGGCGTAGTTTTATAGTTTGTAAAATTTTTAGTCACTCTACAGGCTTACCTAGGTGTATAATAGTGATGTCCTATGAGCATGGTATCTAATCATCAATAAAGAATGCAATGAGACAGTAAGCAATTTTAAACGGGCAATTTGCATCCTATAGGCATGCTTTCTAGTAATATTAATTAATGCAGTGTTGAAAAATTATTAAAGAAATGAATAGATTAGTTAATTAAACCGATTCACTATCTACAAACATGAGTTAAAGTTAAACTGATTTTAGGTCTAGCTAAAGTAGTTTTAGATCCTCTAGGCATGATTTCTAATTAAAGATACGGTGAAGCAATCAAAATTTATTTTACCACAACGAAATCCCTATAGGCACGATTTCTGTTAAAGCTGATTTTAAATCCTATAAGAAGGATTTCTATCAAAACTGACCTTAAATCCTATAGGCATGATTTATGAGGAGATAAATTTGAATACATGTTGTAATAGGAACTGAACCGAAGATACTTTACACCCTATATGTATGATATCTAATTATATGAAATGGAGCAGGTAGAATTCATTTCAACTATGAAATCCTATAGGAAAATTGTCTAACATAGCACATGCAAATCAAAATAAACCCTATAAGCATGTTATCTATCCAGCGTTACCCATAATATACAACTACCCTCCCTTTTCACTAGTCGCCCTAATTTTTGTTTACAATTAATTATTACAGACCAAGAATTGAATAAAGTACATAATTATAAATATACATTAAACTATAGGGAGCCTGAAGTAGGCCCAAAGTGATTTCCAAGCCTTCAGTAGTCTCAAGTGCTCAAAGTTCCATAGAAAATTTCATGTCAAGGTGTGTCAGAGTTCCCTAAGGACCTTAAGGATCCCTGGCAGTGCTCACACCCAGACCTTTCTCAAATAAGAAGTGATTTATGTGCAGTGTTGAAGTGCCAACCCTGATATGCCCGAGTTCAAAGAGATCTCAAGGGTCTCAAAGTAGTACGCATACCAGAAGGGGAGGTCTTAGTAATCTAAGAGTAATGTGGGAGTGCATAATGATTTGAAAGAGTTTAGTAAACAGTATAAAAAGAGGACTTAGGAATGAAAAGAGTTTTCTAAAAACTTGTACTAGTTTGAGTAAAATAGTAGTTGGAAATGCATGAAAAAGAACATCTTGAAATCAGAACACCAGTCCCAGAATAGCTTCAGAAAATACTTTGGCAAACAGACTTCACACAAGGAGATAGGGGCATGGGATACCAAGAATGCACCTTAGTGATAGAAAACAAATACATAGATTCCTCTAGAAGGTATGGATTGACAAGTTAGTTACAAAGATATGTTGAAAACACATAGGTCTTAGACATGACCAATACATACAACTATAGTACCTTTGAAAGGGCTAGATGTCTTAACAAGATCTCATTAGTGAAGTAGAGTTGGTAAGACTTAGATGAACAAACTAGACAAGCATTTCATGAAGCATTCAAAGTTTTTTAGAAATACTAATCACATACAGAACAAGTAGAATTTAGCCATGCTGGGTGAGACAGTAAACAAACAATGCAGCTTGGATATACTAGTGAACAAATAGGATTCACGCAATTATCTAAAGCAGGATTGGGCATGCTAAACAGTACACTAGTTATAGCTTTTTAACAGAACAAACTTAAACATGTTGAGTGATACAGTGATTGGGCAGTGTAATATAAGCATGCTGGTTACACATTGAGCATATGACAGTAGAATAGCAAATGGAACTAGAAATCACAACTAATGAGCTACAGTAACAAAGAAAACGCATTTTTTTGGGATGTGAATTGAATCAGGGTATACCAGCCAAGGAGAGAATATAGAGTATAGCAGAGATAGTGCAAATAGCCAGCCTTGGCTTACAACCAGTTGGATTAGTGGGAATTGCAAGTAACATAAGAGAATAGAGAGCGTTTAAGAGTGTTAGAGTGTGGAGGAACTAGTGTTCTTGTCTAGAGGTTAAAATAAAGAGAGTTTATATAGTAGCTCAAGAGTAGAGTAAATAAGGTAAAGTAATCAACAATCAGCAATTAAGGAATTTCAAAATCAATTACATGAAGATTCAGCATTGTTTTCTCCTTTAATTAAGGAAAATCAACCAAAGATAATGACAAGAACTGATTATGACAACAGGTTCAATCAGACCGAGTAAAGATGTAAGAATCAGAGATCTTATTAAGGAAAAGAGTTCAAATTAAAACAAAGAACTTCATAATAAAGAGTCAAGGGTTTAACTAAGGAAAGAATCATGCAAAGAGTCAGCAAGTATCGCAGACAATTTTCAAATAAGGCAAGAAAGGAATAGTCAGGAAACAAATTGATAAATCAGGAATTCAAATCAACACTGATTAAAGGGTAAAAATATAAGTTTACCATGAATAGGCAAAAAATGAATATAGTCACATAAGATCAGCAAGTAGTCAAACCAAGAACCTTAGTAGAGGCATATTAGGATAAAATCACAAGACATCTAATTAGGATAAAGACAAATCACAGGATCCAAAGCATAAGATAAAGTCGGTACACAAGTATCTCAGAAACCAAACAAAATGTTTAAAAAATTAGGGTTTTTATCATAAAAGAGTTAGGGTTAGAGCAAACCTTGAGAAATCGAATAAACATATAAGAAACAGAAGATGAAACACTCAAAATTATCATTTTTTTTGGAAAAAGGAATTTTCGGGAAACCCTAGTTTAGAAAAAATGGAAAACCATTCTAAAATTAGAGCGTTCTTGTAAAAATTAGATGGTTCTTGTAAAACTCATATGGAATATGTTCGATCTTTCTCTGATCTTGCATAGATCTGAGAAGTTCAAAGGACAAAAATTAGGATTTCGAGAAGAACAACATAGAGGTGAAGAAGAAAGCTTAGAAATCCATAGATCTAAGGCGACATTGGAAGATCTTACTCAAAATCGAACCGGAACAGCCTGAAACAGGCTTGCACAGATCAAAGGCTTAAGCAGACTAACTATGGTCCCTTTAGGACCCTAGACATGGCGATACCAGTACAAGAGAGGCCATTAGAGGCCTGGGGGTGGAGAGAAACCACCATGAATGGCCATGGATGAGTGCTGGTGATGGTGGATTAGGGTTAGGTTTTGAGAGTATTTGAGAGAAGAGGGGATCAGTTGTCGGCGTGAGACGAGAGGGAAATGAGAGGTTTGGTGGGGGTGGGAGGGGGTCATTAGGTTTAATTTTGGAAAGGGAGAATCTGGACCGTTGATCAAAATGATCAACGGCCAGGATTTAGCAAGAGATGGGTCAGGTGAATGCTGGGTTTAGGCTAGGTAGCCTTTAGGCCCGATTGGGATTGGGGGGGGGGGGGATTAAAATTTGGCTAATTTAATAGGCTAGGTCAAAAATAAAAAGGGGCTATTTGTTAAATACGTAATTAATTGCTAAAATAATTTTGAAAATGGTTAATAAATTACAAAAAATGATTTTCATGCATGGAAATGTTTTAAAGTAATTACTTAATATTTAAAAATATACAAGCCTATTTTTCGATAAAAATAATCTAATTATGGATGCATATGTTATAATTGCAAAATAATTACAATTGCATCCTAAAAATACAAATATGGCTATTTGTACAATAATTGAAACTTAATACAAATGCAAATAATAAATTTAAGCCACAAAAATATTTTGTGATGCAATCAGTAATTGTTTTATAAATAAAATGCTTGAATAAGTTAATTAAAATATTTTTAACATGCAAAAATTGTATAAAAACACTAATTGATTCCAAAGCATAATTTTGAAAATATTATGGGAAAAATTGGATATCAACACCAAGGTGACACACTAGGCCGAATAAACTCCTTATCGATTATCTCTTGAAGTTGCTCCTTCAACTCCTTCAGCTCTACTAGTGCCATATGATACGGAGGAATAGAAATGGGCTTAGTGTCCAACACCAAGTCAATACAAAAATTAATATCCCTGTCGGGTGGCATGCCCGGAAGGTCTAAAGGAAATACATCCGTAAAGTCTCATACTACCGGAACATAATCAATAATAGGAGTATCAGCACCAATATCCCTCACAAAGGCCAAATATGACAGACACCCTTTCCCAACCATCCGTCGGGCCTTCAAATATAAAATCATCCTGCTAGGAAAATAATCTAGAGAACCTTTCCACTCGATCATTGGCAACCCCAGCATCGCCAAAGTCACGGTCGAAGCATGACAATCCAGAATAGCATGACATAGAGATAACCAATCCATACCCAAAATTACATTGAAATCGACCATACTAAGCAATAAGAGATCAAAACTAGTGACCAATCCCCTAATAGTCACTACACATGACCAATATACACGGTCCACAACAATAGTATCGCCCACCAACGTAGATACATGAACATGTAAGACTAAAAACTCAGGGGGCATAACTGAATAACGAGAAAAATATGATGATACATACGAAATAAGTGGAACCAAGGTCAAATAATATTGAAGCATCTATGTGACATACTGAGACAATACGAGTAATCACTGTGTCTGAACCAAGGGCCTCTGGCCTGGAAGGAATAACATAAAATCAAGCTTGACCGCCTCTTGATCGGTCTTCCCCTCTAGGACGACCTCTAGCTGTCTGAGCCCCACCCCAATCTGTCTGCGGGTGGTGAGGTGACTAGTGCAGAAGTTGTAGTCTGACCCCTCTACCAAATTGGACCTCTTAGGAGGTGGGGACACTGCCTCCTGGTATCCAAGCTTCCCACACTCGTAGCAACCCCTATCCGTCTATGATGGTGGAGACTAAATCGGACCCCAAGAACCAAAATAACCGCTAGAAGAACCTGACGTAGATGAACCTTGAAGTGAAGGAGCACGGGATGAACTCTGAGTTGGGAGAGCACTGAGAGATGACTTCCCTAGGTGTGAACCATATAAGCCATGGCTAGATGATGTGCCACGATGAACTGAACGAGCAATCTGAGTGTGACAATAAGGACGACCCCTGCTATGGTGGGACTGAAACCTAGAAGAAACACTACCCAAACAACCTGAACCACGAGGCCTCTTGGTCTCCCTCTCTTTACACTCCTAACTACAGACCAACTCTAGCCGCTGGGCAATATCAACCACCTCATCAAATCTAGCACCTGATGCATTCTCCCAAGTTATAAACAAACATAACTGATAGCTGAGGTCGTCAATGAACCTTCGAATCCACTATCTCTTATTGGGAACTAACCAAACTGCATGATGATCCAACTCAAATATCTCCTCTCGCACTGGTTCACAAACAAGCCTTGTTAGTGTAGCTACTAAAACTACCTACGCAACCCCTTCCTACGGGTTGATGGCATAAACTTTCCCAAGAAGAGAATAAAGAACTCATGACATGAAAGTGGTGCGACATCGGTTTGACTGCTCCATTCATAGGCCTCTCACCATCTAAAGGATACTCCCGTAAGCTGAAAAGAACTAAATGAGACCTTACTAATCTCCAGATTACCAGCTGTGTGAAGAATCATAACGGGACCTACTTGAGCCTACGCAACTGTAACTTGCCAGGCTGGCAGTACCCCCGGTGTTTGGAGTCCCTACACTACTTACTCTAGAGTACGGGTGGTGGGAGTCTGAGTACCTCCCCCGGCCTAAAAAGTCGCTGGTATGGCCAGAACTAAAACCAACTTAGCAAGGCTGGTGCAAAAAGTTAATATCTGGGCCAGATCCTCCTAAAGGCCTGGAATCACATTGAGCACATCCAGTGTCTGAGTTGGTCCCACCAACTCAACCATATCTGGAACCTGCTCTTGAGCTGGAGCTACTTGTGGGTCTACAATTGCTGCTCTAGCTGTTATATGAGATGCACCTCTGATGACGTGCAAATCCACTACTAAAAAGCAATAGACACGGTCACATGCAATATAATTTACCCAACTATGATTCGGGGTCAAATCCCACAGAGAACAATGTGTAAGCGATTAGGAATGTAAGAAAATTATCACTAGTTGCGCAATGCCAAACACTAAGAATTTTGGTTGGAAAATATTTTTTTTATATCTAATTGCGGAAATGTAAACTAACCTAGAAAGCAAGTAAAATGATCAGTGGATACAAGTATGAATGCATCGGAAATTAAACTCAAGTAACGATCCAATGTATTTCATGATTTTACAAATATGAGCAAGTTTATGTTAATTAGCCACGGATAATAATTCTTAATTAGCTTCTTCTGAAAACTAACAAGTCTTCTTAATTGAATTATCCTTAATCACATTTAGAATATTAAGCATACCTGGAAGGATACAATTAGTTCAATCCTATCCCTATGTAGAATCTATAAAATGAGGGTTAACGCCTCAAGTTCTTGTTAATTAATCTTTCCCAACCCCAAACTATTTTTCCCAAAATCAATTTGAAGTTAATGGGCGAGTCCTAGGGTTAGCTAATCCCTTTGGAAACATTAAAGAACAAGAATAATTAAAGTAACAATAACTCACTTCATAAATATATAAAAATCATTCAATACATAAGCACAACAAG